>NC_061167.1:8092335-8134835 GCF_022113875.1 Hydra vulgaris | reverse complement strand
TTTTTTTGCAGTAACTTTAAAAAAGTCTTTAAAAAAGCAATGCAGTGCAGTTTATTATACAATTATTAATTTATTTTGAAAATGACTCAAGCCTTTTTTGTTTTAGTTACAATGATAATGTTATTTATGTTATAGTGGTATTGACTGTTATGCAAAAAAATTTAAAAAAATAAACAATCACATTTTTATAAGCAAAAAAAGTCAATCTGAAACTTAAACTTTGTATTTTTTTATTTGATATAATTTGCGCAAGAATTTTATAAAAAAACCAGTAAGGAATTTTTTATGCAATTCTTGAAAATATCCAATCGGCTTGTCTTGTCTTCAAATGTTTCAGATGTTTTCACAATCATCTTGACTTCATTGCCTTAAATATTTTGGTGAATAGCTATAAGTGTAATTCTTTTTTTAGGATATTTTGTAAAGTTTTCTCAATTTTTCTATAAAATAAAAATCTTATTATAATTTAACTTATTTATTATTTAGAACTATGTACTAACAAAAATCTAACTATGTATTTATAAATCTAACTATATTGACAACAGAATGTGTTTTTTATTTATACTAGCAGTAAGCAACCTGAAATACGGGTTAGTAATAAATAAATAACAATTTAACTTGATTGATTATCTGAAAAATATAAAATACAAATTCATGTATATATAGGGCTGCCATTATCCACGTAACTTAAGATATTAGGTTCTTTTTAACAACAGCAAGCACCCAAGAAGGAAAGCCAAGTACAACTTACCAATACCAAAAAAAAAATCATCTTAAACACAAAAGCATTATTTTACATATTTATTAATGTGTTCATGTATTAGTGTAAAATATTTCTTAAACATGGTCATTATCAATTATGGTACCAAAAAATACATAAGAGCTTAGTAATAACATAGTGTTCCAATAATGCTTTCCTTTATTAACCAACTTTTGTTAAACAGAGAGGTGACAGATTGGGCAAAGGTATGTGTTAAAAAAAAGTTACAATAAATTATTATATTCATAACTTAAGTTATTGTTTTTAATAAAAATGACAAAAAAATATATATTAGCACAAAATAGCTATAGCACAATTAACCATTAAAAACAGGCTTTTTAATGTTACCACTAACCAAAATTATTTTTACCTTAATAGTTTAGAATTCCAATTTCTTTATAACTGTGAATAATGATTAACAAAGTAAATTTCATGTCATATAAATTTACTAAATTAAAACCATGTTTCTACAGTAAGCAAACTAATAAAGCAATAACTAAAAAAAAAAAAAGAATACAATTATGTTTGAACTCCAAAAAAAAAAATTAAAAAAAAAAAAATATTTTAGGATAAGTATAATCAGTTATATGAAAATTTAATAAAATTTGATTCATAAAAAAATGTATTGACTAATAGTAGAACTAAAATATATAACAAATCTGATAACAGTCTAATTAATTAAAGTCATAAAAACTTAGTTATTATAGTAATCTTTAACTTATCGTTGCTGAATATTTGAAAGTAATGAGAAAAAAAAAGTTGGGTATAAAAAAAGTAGATACACATAAGGTTGAATTTCAATTAAAGTATAAATATTAGCAGTTATCTGATGGGTCCAAAAAAATTATAATTGGTAACTTTAAAAAAAAAAAAAAAAAAAAAAAAGATATGTAGCTTAACAAATTCTAGTATTTATATTTTGATACTGATTATAGTAAAGATTTTTACTTATTTTTAGTTCTAAAGTGTCTTATGTAAAGAATAATTAAAAGAAATTATTACCACTCGGCACTATGTGCCAAGTAATACCACAACAAAAATATCATATTGCATACTTCTCAGTTTGCTTTGGTTTTTTTCTATGAAAGCAAGACACTGCTCTTCAATTTTAACATATGCATCAGCAGTATATTGCTGAAATAGTTTCTTTCCATAAATTATTGAACAGAAGTTTTGTCTTACTGAAGGAATATAATTGTAAAACTGAAATAATTTAACGTGATTTTTAGGGTTAGGCACCAATTATGACATCTTGGAAAAAAAGTGAATAAACCATAGGATCTAAGCTAGCTGACGTACTCAATATAATTTCTAAACGACTTTTTGGGTAAATAACTTCCCTGGAAGCAGGTGGAGCACCATCTTCTCCAGTAAATACAACTGCAACATTACTAACTATAGCTTGCAAATAAAACATTAAATTTTGTAGGCAAAGTTGATCGCTATGTTATTTTTTTTCTGCTGCAAAAGGGTCAGAGATAAACAGTTGATAATGTTGGGGGAATAGTTTGATCTGGCCTAAGATTACCTACACAATGGAAAAACTTGAACAAAAGTTTTAAAATATGGCAGCCTATGATTCATAAGTTAAACCACATTATCAGTAAATAAAGAAAAAAAAAACAGGAATTATAAATTCTAATATATTTTTAAAAAATTGATATTGGAATTATGATATTACTTCCTGTAAATCTTGTAAAGCTTGTGGAAATAATAAAAATAAGCAAAACTACTTTCCCATATTTTATTATATTAAAAACCTATAACAATTTAATTAAAAACTTATTGAAATCCATATCTTTTTATAAGTTTATATAAATATAAAAATATATATAATTTACTAAAAAAATAAAATAAAAAATCTGTTTATGAAATGAACTTAAATTTATTTAATATATAAAACATCATTTCTTAGTATTAATTATTTTTAATGTAACCAAAAATGCAAACTACAGTGCACAACATTGTTAATAAAAATGAAGTTATGTCAGGTAGTATATATTTATTAAAGGTAATGAAAAAGATTTAAGAACAAAATTAAAAATTCCAAATAAATATATATTCAGATACCTTAAAGTAAAGCATAACACAACATTCTTTCGACAACTTCCAGCAGAATTTTTTTTACTTTGTCTATTCCTTATTATTTTCTCTGAGAGAAAATATACATATAGATATAAAGAAATATAAAATATACTGAAATATACTCAAATTTATGTATATAAACTTACATATCCACAAATAACAGTCTTATTTTATTTAACTTTTTATGTTAAACACATAAATAAAATTTTATTCTCATTAATCCTTCTACAAACAATAATCTTTATTTATAAATAATAAAATAAATTGAACTTACTAAAAAAGTCTTGAGCTCCTTCTTACTGGTCTAAAATCAATACTTGCGTAAAATGTTCTAAAAAGACTAAACACAAAACTTTTAGTTTTAACTTCTAAAAAAAAACAACCAACAACAAGTAAATGAATTTTTAAATTTTATTTTATTTTTTAAACAATGAACAACATAAATTCTTCTTTAAACTAAAAATTTATCAGCTCTAATTTGCTTGCAGACCTTGCTCATAAGGCTTTATGAAATATAGGACCGCGTATAGAAAAGCATAGAAACTACTTTAAAATGATGTAAGTCGACTACTACTATTAACTATTAAATTATAGTATTAATATTAAGATATTATTTTAATTGTCAATGCCGCAATTATAAAGAAACCCTTTTTAATGTGTTTTTTTTTTAAGGTAAAATTTTAGACATTAAAAACAGAAAATATCTTTTGGTACTAGAAAAAGTTCCTACTGCCCACCAAAAAATCCAGGTTGGCTACCACTAGTTAAAATATGAAACAAAAAATTTACCCAAATAGATAAAATTCAAACAATAAATTCAAAAATTATTCTAATGAATTATGGCTAATATACTAGGTTGGTTGAAAAGTTCGCGGAGCGGCACCTATGTTGCAGTAGTAGAAACAAATTTATAACTGTATTAAACGTATTCATTCTTCGTATGAACGCATAAAAAATTTCAAGTCGATATGTCATTTCAGTCTTTGTTTACAAGCTATTGAAATTAGACGTGTCATAGTATTTTTTAAAATGGAAAATATTGAACATCGTGCTGTAATAAAATTCTTTGTGAAAAAAGGTTTAAAGTCCATGGAAATTCATAATGAAATGGTAAATGTGTTGGGTGATGATGCTCCTTCAAAAACAACAGTATGCAAATGGGCTGCGGAGTTTCAACGTGGGCGTTCAAGCCTTGAAGATGACCCTCGCTCTGGACGTCCAAAAAGTGCTACTACTGAAGAAACGATTAATGCTGTGCATGACATGGTTATGGATGATAGACGATTGACCAAACGTGAAATTGCTGAGGCTGTGGGCATCTCAGATGAACGGGTATTACACATCTTGCACGATGAATTACGTCTGAGAAAGCTGTTGGCAAGATGGGTGCCGCATTCGCTAACTCTGGATCAGAAACGCACTCGAGTAAAACTTTCTCAAGAACATTTGGCCCGTTTTCAAAAGAATAAAACAGATTTTGTGCGTCGATTCGTAACCATGGATGAGACTTGGGTTTACCACTATGATCCGAAGCTGCGACAACAAACTGCAGAGTGGACAGAACCCGGTTGTTCAGCTCCGAAGCAAGTGAAGGTGTCAAAATCGTCAAAGAAGGTTATGGCATCAGTTTTTTGGGATGCGAAAGGAATTTTATTAATAGATTACCTTCAAACCGGTAAAACGATAACAGGTGAATATTATAAAAATCTTTTGGACCAGTTGGATAAAAAAATTCGTGAGAAAAGACCTGGTTTGCTGCATAAAAAAATCATTTATCACCAGGACAACGCACCTGCTCATATCAGCGATGTTGCAAAGGCGAAATTGGTCGAATTAAAGTACGAACGCTTGGAACATCCACCCTATTCACCAGATCTGGCTCCGTCCGACTTTCCACATCTCAAAAAATTTCTACGTGGAAAGCGTTTCTCATCACATGAAGAAGTCATTGCAGCCGTAAATGGGTATTTTGAAGGCCTTCCGAAATCGCACTTCAGAGATGGGATACATGAATTGGAGAATCGTTGGAAAAAGTGTATTGCTCTTAAGGGAGAATATACTGAAGAATAAAGTCATTTTTTGAATCATAAAATTGTTTTTTCATTTCCGCTCCGCGAACTTTTCAACCAACCTAGTATATATATATATATATATATATATATATATATATATATATATATATATATATATATATATATATATATATATATATATATATATATATATATATATATATATTATAACTATTATATAACAATATACTAAAACTAATTTATTTAAGTTATTTTTAGTTAGTATATTGCAATCAATAAATAAATCAACAAAATATCCTTATAATTAATAAATATAAATATTATAAATAAATAATAAAATCCATAAGTAATTGTTAAAAACAACTTAAATCAAATAATTTAAATCATGATTTTATTCATCCAATTTAAATCATGATTTAAATTGATTTAATTCAACCAATTGAATGAATAGATTTATATTAAAATAACCCTTTTAAATAATTTTATTTTTTCACAGTAGATGATGGTGTAAAAAATATTAAGAAAACTATTTTTTATATTTTAAGAGTGCTATACATGCAGAATTCGCTAGATTCTGAGCCAGAGATTTTCCTTGATCCAAACACTTTTTGTGTAAATGGATCAATATCTATTCAACAAGTTAGCTTTTCAAAAGATGGAAACACATGCGCCTATGGTGTGAGTTCAAAAGGATCTGATTGGACTACAATTAAAGTATTTTTTTTTAAAAACACATGTTTAATTATACATTAAAGTAGTTGTTATTATAGTACTAGTTGTTGTTGTTATTGTTGTTGTTATTGTTGTTTTTGCTGTTAATATTGTTGTTGTTGTTGTTGTTATTACTATTATTGTTGTTGTTGTTGTTATTATTATTGTTGTTGTTAATGCTGTTGTTGTTATTTTTATTGCTGTTGTTGTTGTTATTGTTGTTGTTGATGCTGTTATTGCTGTTTTTTTTATCGCTGTTGTTGTTATTGTTGTTGTTGTTGCTACTAATGTTGTTGTTGTTGTTATTGCTGTTGTTGTTATTGTTATTGTTGTTATTGTTGCTGTTGTTGTTATTATTGTTGTTGTTGCAGTTTCAACTTACAAATCTAATAATAAAATTATATGTTTTATTTATATACAGACCTTGTTACAAGATTTTGTGGCATAAAAGAAAAAAGTTACGCATGTAAATTGAACTCAGCTTATCATATTAAAATTAAAGTGCCTCATTTTTTTATTTTAAAATCATAAAGTTCAAATTTAAACCAAAATTAAAAATTATTAAAATTATATAGCTAAAAATTACCAATTAAAAATTACTTAATTTTTTATTATTTTATATTAAATGATTCTACACTAATATTATATAATTTTATATTTAATGAACTATTTTTAACAAAAACTATAAACGATTTATAGTTAAATTTTATCAGTTAATAATAAAATATGTTATAATAAACAAAATATCTTAATATTTAATTATTTACATCACATCAAGTGTTGCATTTTTTAAATAATTATGGCAAATAATTATTTATTTTTGATAAATATCTTTATCAAAGAAACATCAAAAAAAGAATTAAATTGCATGGAAAGATTGTATAAAAATAAGAGAAAAAAAATATATATTGTGTTTATGCTATATATTGTGTTTTTTTTTTTTTTTTTTTTTTTCTATAGTTATTCCTTCCACATGTTGTTAGAAGCTTCATTTTTTTATAATTACAAGTTTGTACTATTATATTTAGTTTTTGTTATTTATATATATTTACAATTTTGTATTATTTTAGTTTTAAATATTTAAAAAAAGAAAGAACAAAAATAAACAACCAATTTTTTTAAACAATTTGGCTTTAATAAAACCTTTGTGTACTGCTCACTATGTATTTCTAATTGGCGTTCTTTCTATGATCAATTTAAAAAATAGAGGTGAAAGTAGGGCTTTGGAGCCTAGGTCAAAAAACTGGCTCCGGCTCCAGGCTCCAGCTCCATTAGAATTTTTGGCTCCAGCTTCGAAGCAGCTCCAAAGCGGCCCTGCAAAAAAAAAAAATCAAAATTTTTTCAAATGTTTTATGACAGTAACTTAAGTACTATTAACATTTTGTTAATCAAAATCTTAATTCATCCTTAAAAATAAATCTAAAGTATCAGGTTTGAGTGAAAAATGGAGATCGCTCGATACAAACTTAAGAGCAGAAAATAGCCTTTCTACACTTGCTTGTGAGATAGGTATACAAGTGACAACTCTGCATGCTGTATTCTTTGTATTCTTTTTGGTTATTCTTCAATTTATTCAAAAGCTGAGTTCACTTTTGAACGTCCATTTTTTCCATTATCCTACAGTCGTTCAAAAAATTTGTTCTAAAAGTATTTTTATCAAATAAATTTAAAAAATAAGCGTGATCAAAAAGAATTTTGGTCACACCTTCATCTTTCTTTTTTATCATGCTCTTTTTCAAACTCATCCTCTTTTCAGTTTTAAGTGAATCCAATTCCTCTATCGGATTTAGATTCACTTAAAACTGAAAGAAGTACTGTAGATAGCACAGCAGTATTTCTTATTTCTTGACTTTCTATTATATTCTTGGCATCGCTCTTATAATTTTTTTCTGCTAGTGTTTTTAAGCATTGCTTTGCTTGTAATATTTGGTTTTCTTCCAATAGTATTCTATATCTAGCATCAACATAAACTGAAGCTAGAAATATATCATTATCAAAAGGTTTTTCTACTTGTTTCTGCATAGATTTTGAAATGTCTTCTGCAAATAGTCCTTGATTCTTCTCTCGGTCAGACTTTAATTTCAACCATTCCTTTACGAACTCTCCTGGAGTAATGTCGATTAACTGTCACATCATGTGGCTTTTTTAAAAAGTTGCAAAGATGACTAAATTTATCCATATTTCAGGGTGTAGAAAGAATATCTTATCAACTGCAGCAAATTGCTCACACTGGACGCAAAAGTAATAATCTTTCAATTATCCGGAATGTAGAACCCCAGCGTGTCTCATTATCCAAAATTGAAACAACCTTGTACTGCTTCTTTGCTAAAAATAGTGTATGTAAGTTTCTTAGCTTCTTTACAACATAATGGACTTTTACCAAATATTGGGTAATATTTTTATTTTTTAAATCATACGAATAGCTTGCTGCAAAGTGTGAATAACACAGCATATCAGCTTAATGTCAGTAGACGATTGTTGACACCATTCTCTGGGTTGATAAAGGCTAGATTTTCTTCCTGATCCTTCACTTTCTTCTTCGTTTGTATCCTGTTGTAAAAATTCCACTTTTTCTTAATCATGCAAAGCTTCATCTCAAAAATTTTCATCACCTGAATATTTGTTTAAAATTGTGATTGCTCTAATCATTTTGTCTGCATTGTCTACACTTGCACATACTATTTGATTATTGCTGATACCAAATCTATATGGAGTATCATCCACCATTTTTTTGATAGCAATAGGGTTGTGCTATCCTTGTGTATCTATCAGTGCCAAAATTTTTAATTTTTTTTTTGCATAATAATATTGAATATTTATTTACAAACAGTTATTTTTTTTGTTGAGTGGCTGCATCTATTTTAACATAAATAAATTTCTGTAACAATATTTTCTTTATTTCAGCTTTTTTTTTCTCCTGCAAATTCATTAATCAAATTGTGTACAGAATTGTGTCCGGTACTGAATCCAAGAGTTTTACCTAATTGGCCTGTAACCAACTGAAATCCTTTATCCGCAAATGTTTTCAACAAAACTCTGTTATTCACTACCATTTTAATAGTTCCAATATTATAAATTTTAACACTAACTTGATTTGTTGTTCATCTACTCGCAATAACAAAAGAATCTAAAGTAATCTGTTTAGTTTTTTTAGTATTGAAATCTTGTGAATGTGATAAAATAATTTTGAAGATTTTCTTTGGGCCATAAGGCTCATTTCAGATTCAACAACTTTATATTCTGATAGATGTGATTTTTCCAAATGCTGTTTCATATTGTATATTTTTGGTTTTATTATTTGCATGGCGCATGAAATTACTTAATAATTTAACTTTTCTGTAAGCTTACATGTAACCAGTTTTGTAGTTTATGAATTGAAAAATACTTATCTAGAAACCTTATAAAAAACTATGATAATCAAGCAAATGACAAATTTTAAAGATAAGAGAATAATAATAAAGGTAATAAAAAAGATAGTATAAACAAAAATAATATCAATAATATCAAAAAATAAAATGTTTAAATCTTTTCCTAATTTTATTTGGAACTCACATGTTTATATCTATTTTAAAAATGTTTCAACTAATTAAAAACATTAAAACAAATCATGTGACTTAACACATTCACAAAGTTATTTTTTGTTAAGGATTGTCCATAAAGTACGTTTATGAAAGATCATACATAAAGTACACTCGAATGGAGGAGAGGGGTCAATTATAAAAGAAAGGAGACACTAAATTTAAAAAAATTATCATAAAATATTGAGTAGGTTGGTTAAAAGGGTAGGTACTTTTAGGTAAAAAAAAGTACCTACCCTTTTAATTTCAAAAAAGTGTAAAGCAAAATGCAGGATGTGGAGGGGGGGGGGGATAAACTAAAAGCTAACATACTTTATGGATGATCCCATAACCAATCATTGACATTGTTTAGAAGTATTATTTAACTTAAAGTAACTTATCATACTCTACAATAAGAACCACATGTCATATTACACAAAATAATTGGATAAAAATTAAATTCTAAAAAAAAAATTTTTTTTTTTTCTTTATAAATCTTACAAAAAAATGCATTATTTAGAAAATATAATTATTTTAATGAGCGTAATTGTTTAAATTCTTTAAAAAAATAACTTTATGGAAATTTGATATTTCAAATTATCAAAAGGGTGGAGCTGGCTTGGAGCTGGCTCCGGTAAGAAATATTTTAGCTCCAGCTCCGGCTCAGCTCCATGTAAAATCAACAGCTCCGGATAGCTCTGGCTCCAGCTCCGGAGCTGCTCTAAAGCCCTGGGTGAAAGTGTTTTTTACATTAGTAAGTTGTGATAATTAATTGCAGTAATTAATTTTAAAAAAGTGCTGTATAAAATATAAGAAAAGACATGGCTGTTTAAGTGAGCTTCATGGCTTCTTGTTTGTTTTTTTTTGAAAATATTTACTAAAAATAAATTTTGAAATATTAGAGATAATTTTGGATGAGTTTTAATAATTCACTGTTACTTTTTATAAAAAATTACATATTTCAGAATTTTTTTTAAATTATAAACATTGTTAGACCATAAAAACTTTTTTTATTTAAACCTAGTAAAACAGGTTTAAATAAAAAAACATCTCATTCTTTTAATAAACTTTCTTTCTGTGCATACAATTCTAATAAGTTATGTTAATAAATAATCTAATATATTAATAAATTAAAAAAACAGAAAAAGTTCAACAAAAATTATTTTTTTGTAATAAAATAATTGGTGGTACTTGGATCAATAATATTTTTTAATAAAAAAAACAAGTTTTGCCTGTTTAAATGTCTATATAGCTAATTTAAATTGTTTGATAATTCATTGCTATTTTCAAAAACAAAAAACTTTTTTATAAACATTTGTTCCATGCATAACGTCAGTTAGTACTAAATGATATTTGCACACCCAGTTGATACTTGGATTTATATTCCACTTTTATATTAGAATATTAAACTTGCCTTAAGACAATTTTAATAGTTTTGTTTTAATATAAGTGACTTTAAATAATCATCATTTTGTTCATAAAATGCGTACAGCATAACACTTCTTAACAAGGCCTGTATATAGTAATTTATATCAATTATAACTATTTAATTGTTGTATCATTATATTCATTAGTTCATTGATGTTGCAACTAAAGGTCACATGACAGACACATTGGTTAATGTGAAATTTTCATGTTTATGTTGGACACATGATAACAAAGGAGTTTTTTACAACGTAAAATTTTTTTCTATTATAAATTTATTTAGTTATAGTTTTAATGTTTAACTTTTTTTTTTTATTATTTTGATATTTAATTTGTTTAAAATTACTCATAAGATATTAATTTGAAAAATTATAAATTGTTTTTAGAAATATAATAAAGATGAGTCATCAAAACAAGATGGCACTGAAACTGATGCAAATCTTAATCAAAAGGTTAAAATAAAAAAGTTGTTAAATCTGAAAAAACATGAATGTTAGTTTTCACCCACAAAACATGTCAGTTTTTACCCAAACTATAATTTATACAACTTATTCTTGATAATGTTGTAATGATGATGATGGTGGCGATAATCTTTTGAGCATGAAGTTGTGTTAGTGTAAAATATACATAAAGAAAGGGTTGGGAGAGAGAATTATTGATATATTACATCTTACTTAGATTTATATATATACAGAAAGAGAGAAAGTTGAATTATTAACATGTTACATTCTGTTTAGGTTTGTATTAGGGTTTATTTTACTTAGACCTAGCAACTTTAAGTCAAGCATTGATTTTGTAAACACCAAAGGGATTTATTTCTCAGCTATTCTGTTAAATACTATCATTCTGTTAAATATAATCATTCTGTTAAATATAACTATTCTGTTAAATATAACTATTCTGTTAAATATAACTATTCTGTTAAATATAATCATTTTGTTAAATATAACTATTCTGTTAAATATAACTATTCTGTTAAATGCAATCATTCTGTTAAAAATAATCTCTAAAAATAAAATAAAAGTACTTCTACAACTTTTGTATATATTTTTTTATTTTTTTATATTTATTTGTTAAGTTTAAAGATTAGTTTTAAGACTTCATTTACTGTGATTTCAAGACTTCAGTTAACTTTTTCAACGCTTTATTTAAGTTTTTTAAGACTTCATTTTTTCAATTAACTTAACCTCATTCTAAAACTAATTTTGAAACCTTATTTTAAAACTTATACATTAACATGAATATTATTTAAAAACATTTGAATTATTTTTTAATTAGTTATTCTATCATGTTCTTGGTACAGAGCAAAGTGAGGATATACTTATTGCAGAATTTCCAGAAAATCCAAAATGGATGTGGTTAGTAAAAAATTGTTTTTTTTTTTTTTTAAGTTATTTGATTATTGAAAGTTTAAGCTTGTTAAAAAAGTTTATAATTATAGTTATTATAATAATAATAATAGTATCTTTAACATATATCAAATAAATATATAATATGCAAATTTTTTCATCAGCAATTCTGAGCTTGCAAGGTTTTCATTTTTCTCACTGCACAGTACTTCTCATTTTCACAATTCATTCATATTTTAAAAGATTTTTTATTTGCTATAAACATCTTCCTTTGTTATAAACAATTTTTAAAAGAAATACCCTTATGTTATCTTAGTAAAGCTTTAGATTTTTGTTAAGATTTCAAAAGCTTGAAATTTATATATATATATATATATATATATATATATATATATATATATATATATATATATATATATATATATACATATATATATATATATATATATATTCTAGATTCCATTCTCTACCTCTACAAATATTTTATTCGTCTCTGTAGAGAATACTGTTGTCCTATTTGGGCTGATTCAATAATTATTCCCTATTTAAGAAACTAATATAACTGACCACAAACAAATTATAAAACGCAGATATAATATATATAGATATATAGATATATATATATATATATATATATATATATATATATATATATATATATATATATATATATATATATATATATATATATATATATATATATACACAGTTACGTGCAAAAGTTTAGTTCACTAACTTTTTTTCAGTTTTTACTGCATAACTTTTAACAAACTTTCATAAATAATTTTTACCAAATGTGCTCTATATTATTGTAAAATGCTAACCACAAAAGTTGTAAAATTGAACGGTTAATTAACTTGTTTTTTTTGAAAAAGCTTCCAAGCAAGTTTAGAAACGATATTATACCCCACAATTAAATTTTGTTTTTGTAAACAAAAGCAAAGTTTAAGGCAAAAATATTTGTGAAATTTAATAATTTCATTACTTTGAGATATTTCAATGGCAGTAAAGTATAACTGATTGCCAAAATATTTGTAAAATTTTATATTAATTCAATTAATTTGCAATAATTTAAAAGATTGTGAAAAACTTTTAAAGTATTGCAAATTAATTGAATCATAAAAATGTGTGTGTGTGTGTGTGTGTGTGTGTATGTGTGTGTGTGTGTGTGTGTGTGTGTGTGTGTGTGTGTGTGTGTGTGTGTGTGTGTGTGTGTGTGTGTGTGTGTGTGTGTGTGTGTGGTTTAATTTAATTAATTTTATCTTTCATTTCATCTTTAATTTTTGTTATTTACTTTTATTAATATAAATAGTTTACAACTAATAAATCTTTTTTTAAAGCAATGCAGAAATCAGTGATGATGGTCAATACATATTTTTGACAATATCAGAAAGCTGTGATCCAGTCAATAAACTTTATTTTTTTGATCTCAAAACAATTAATTATGAGATAAAAGGTATTTTCTAGTTTCGGGTTTATTTTTGCTTTTATTCTTTAATGTTTATGTAAATATTTTTGACTAAATTTTATTGGGATAGATGAATTGAGTGTGTCTATTTTAGTCAGTGTACATACATCTATTTTATTAAGTCAGTGTACATACATCTACTGAGAGTTTTTAATTTCTGTAGACAATGTTTAAATGTTGGCATTTAGAAACTAAATGAGTCTAAATAATTCAAGCTCATTAACAACCATTTTGTTTTTAACTTTTTTTTCAAAGTACATTTATTTTTTTAATGTTAGTCCACCTCCCCAAGACAGAGGAGACCACTACAGTCGAGAAGTCTACTTTAGTTTCATTATGTTTCACATCTCACTATGCTTACTAAGTCATTTAAATTACATTTTATTAGAAAAATCTAATTTAATTATATGTAATTTATATTAGGGTGGCTTATAAAACTACCTTTTTTGATAATGTCTGCTGGTTCTCCCTAAATATGTTCTATGTAATAAATTAATGAATTAAAAAAATTTTTGAATAAAAAAAAGCTTTAAGGGTTGCTCAATACCTTTGAACATCAGACGGGTCCCTAATATTTTGAGTAAAAAGGTTCTTTAAAAGCATATCATGTTGGATCTCAAAAAAAGTAAAATTTTATAAAAATTTCAAAAATAATTTTATATAAAGATAACTAGCTTAAATTTTGTTTTAATATAAGTGACTTCAAATAATAATCATTTTGTTCATAAAATGCGTACAGCGTAACACTTCTTAACAAGGCCTGTATATAGTTATTTATATCAATTATAACTATTTAATTGTTGTATCATTATTTTCATTAGTTAATAAACTTTTTAAATTTGTGGTTCCATAATTTTTTTTATTACTTTTGAAATTTTTATAAAATTTCACTTCTTTTGAGACCCAACATGATATGCTTTAAAAGAACTTTTTTTTCAAAATATTAGGGACCTGTCTGATGTTTATGGGTCTTGAGCGACCCCTAAAAAATTTTTTTATTCAAAAAGTTTTTAAACTTTCTATCAATTTATTATATAGAACACCATTAGAAGGTACAATCAGACATTGTTTTTTGAGCCACCCTAATGTATATAATATATATATATATATATATATATATATATATATATATATATATATATATATATATATATATATATATATATATATATATATATATATATATATATATATACATATATACAACTCTCGAAATTAGGAAAAATGAGGTCTGCAATAATTTGCCAATTATCTCCTGAAATGTTTCACTCTCATTGATGGATTTTAATGGCAGGGTTTCACAATTCCTAAAATTAGCATTGTGATGTCCTTTCCCAAACCACTTTATTACATAATCCTTAGGATCAAAATGGATAGTTAGTAGGCCTACTTATAAAATAAACATTAAACTTAAAGGGATCCCAAACTCCCAACACATGTTGTGTTCATATTAAAGATAATGTTAAAAAAAAGGTTTGAACCAAGTTTTTATGATTAAAAATAAATAATGAATGCATACCGAGAAAAACTAATGTTGTTGTTTTCGCCGAAGCTTGCCTTCTCCATTTTATTCAAAAACTTGGAGTCTTTAAATTATACATCGCAATCTACAGACTTCAGCGATTCCTTTGAAGGGCGTATAATTCATAAAAGTTTTAGTATTTGATGTCACAGTAAACTTTTGACAAATGAAACTGTGGAAAAAAAAATTATTTTTATTCATAAATTTTTTCATTATTTGTTTAGTAATTTTTTTTTTATTTAACATTTAAAAAGTTTTTTTTTTCTATTTTTAACATTTAAAAAGATATTAAAAACCTCAAATATATTATGCTGGTTTGTTGCTATAAATTTTTATTGCACCATATATTTAATGTTTATAAATTATGAATATTTATTATCTCAATCAAGACTTTGATAAAAAATTGTTTTACATTAATTACCAGTATAAAATTAGTAACAGCATTTTTATTTGGTTAGACGATATTTCGTTTCAATTTGCTTTGTGTGAAGTTCAGAAACGAAAAAAATTAGTTTGAATAATCACGTCGAAATATATTTTAAAAAAATTTAATGACGGGAGTTCTAAAGTTTTTTATAACAAATGTAGGTAAAAAATTAATAACTAAATAAAAAGTTCATTATTAAACATCATTTCTTTATTATATTGCAACTGTAAATATTGAAATATTAACTTGAACTAAATTTACTTATTATTTAGAACAACTAAGTAATAAAAATAAAAAGCCCCTAAAATTATGCGATATAAAAGAGTAGAACAAAAGAGAAAGAAAAGTTTTGCGTAATTAAACTTTGAATAAATAAGAGTTGTATAAAATATATATATTTTTTGCGTCACTCGTTCTTTTTTAAAATGAGAGAAATAATTAAAAAGTTTAATAGTAACTTTTCTTTGAATAAATGAGAATTGGAAGAGAAAGTTGCTTGAAAATTTGTATTTGTCAATTGTGTTTTTAAAAGTTTTTAATTTTTCATGTTAAGAAACTAATGCCAAATACAACACAAATTTGGAAAATATAAGTGTTTTTTAACGCGTGTTATGGCATTTTGACAATTTAAATTACCATCTATCTTGAATTATTGCCATTAATTAATGTGTTAATTATTGTGTTATTTAATGATAATTTGTCCATATTTTTGTTAAATATTAGTTGTATAAAACCGGCGAAAATATACGTAATTCATGTTTTTAATTTGATGGTTATATAATATTGAACAGTAAACTTATAATCAAAATTTATAATGCCGACATGTGTTGCTATTAATTGTACTTTTAATGCAAAACCAGGATCTCACATATCCTTTCACGAATTTTCATATCTGATGCTACTGTCAACTGTATTGTTTAGTGTATTCTTGTACTTTTTTTTCATAACCTAAACAGGTTCTAATCTGTATGGAATTGCCGACATTTTAAAAGTTTCATTATCAAAAATTAAATGTAAAATAGAATGATATTTCTTTTTTATCCATATCCAATTTAGCAATTTAAATCAAATCAGCGTAATCAAAAAAATTTTATAATAAAAAAAGTTATCAATTCATCAAATATCTCTAATTAATACTGTCAGTTTATGAAAGTTATTGTTGATAAATACTTTTTTTCAACGGGAAAACAAAAAATGTCATAGCATAAAAGTAACCAGAGAAGTTCCCATTGTTTAAATAAAAATAAGTATCAGAATATATAATACTGCGCTCTCTTGCACAAAAACGAGAGACCATATAAAACGTTCTATATAATGTAAAATACTCGCATGAAAATCATAAGATTGGTAGGTAAAGTTTTAATATTTGTTTTAATTTAAAAACAATGGAAATATAAGTAAGATATATAAATTCTAAAACTATCTGATAAGATATCTGTAAAAAATAAGTTGCTCCTATAAAATAAAAATAATTTATTGTTTTTATTTTTTACAAATATTTTTTTGCGATGTTTGGAAAAATAATACAAATAAATTTTTTTTGCTGTATGTTAAAAAAATACTACATTGTACTTTTCGAGTTAAAGTAGAAAAACGCAGCTTTGTTTAATTACACTTTTCATTTATTAAAAGTCTACCTTGATGTCAAATACTAAAACTTTTATGAATTAATCGCTGAAGTCTGTAGATTGCAACGTATAATTTTAAGTGTTTTTGAATAAAATGAAGAAGGCGAGCTTCGGCTAAAACAACAACATTAGTTTTTCTTGGTATGCATTCATTATTTATTTTTAAACAAAAAAACTTTGTTCAAACCTTTTTTTTTAACATTATCTTTAATATGAACACAACATGTGTTGGAAGTTTGGGATCTCTTTAACATGTGTTCAGAGCAGTTCTCCTAATGATCTTCAGCCTCATAGCAGTGCTCAGAGGCTAAGCATCATTACAAGTTTTAAAATACACAATACGCAGTTTCTTTATTTATTTCAATGTCTTTTTTTGTTGCTATTATTAACTTTTGCTTTGAAATACAAAAAAAGACTCAATATTTTATAGTTATGGATTTTGTAATTGAACTTGCTTCCGCAAGTTTTTTAATTAAGAAGTTAATAACAGCTGCAACATTAGTTCTTTTCAACTTTCTCATTGTTGTTAATATAATATTTTTACAAGCTTAACTTGTTTCTCTGCGCAGTAGCCTTGTTCATAGAGATTAGTGTTTTGGAGAGCTGAGAGAAGGTTGTAACCACAAAAAACAGTAGCCTCCTCGGCTGTAGTGGCCTTCGCATTAAAAAGGTAATGGAACAGTTTTCAAATTTAAAAAAAGTAACAAGATGGCATCATCTAATCTTGCCTCACTTCGAGTTCTTTATATTTATAGTTCTATAAATTGTTGGCTTTGAGAGTACTGAAGGTAAAAAATGGTTCTTTTAACAACAAAATGTGTCACTTTGACTTTCATTCAGTGTTGCCTTAATTAAAAAACCACTAACTTAATTAAAAAAGCTAATAAATTAATTAAAAAACCATTAACTTGATTGACAAAACCATTAAATTAATTAAAAAACCCATTAACCTAATTAACAAAATCATTACAGCAAAAATGCAAACTTAACTTGAATTTTTTTTTATATATATAACAGAATATGCTTTTTTTCATTTTTAAGCGTTTTATACAGTTTTTTATATTAAATTTTTTATTTTTATTTTTTTAGATATATAGATATGCTATATATATATATATATATATATATATATATATATATATATATATATATATATATATATATATATATATATATATATATATATATATATATATATATAGAGAGAGAGAGAGAGAGAGAGAGAGAGAGATTTCTATATAGTATATGTAATCAATTTTTTCTTTCCCTCTACTTTAGGTCTTTTAGAGTTCCAGAAAATTATTGATAATTTTGAAGCATCCTATGATGTAAATATTATAATACTATAATAATATGAAAGTTATATAAAATATTTTGATAAAGTAATAAATATGTGAATATAAATATGTTTTTTTTTTTAGTGTTTGAGTTTATGACTCATTTTATATTATTCTTTTTAAAAAGTATTTTATGTAAGATAAAAAGATTTTTATTTAAATTATTTTGTAGTATATTACCAATAATGAATCTCTGGTTACTCTTCGAACAAATTTAAATGCTCCTCGATATAAACTTATTACCCTTGATTTAAACAATTTTAGTATGGTAAGACTTCTTTTTATTTATTAACTTTTCAACTGGTTTTAATTTGTTTAAAAGAAGACAGTTGAATATCAAAACCCGAACATTAGGTACTTTAGGTTGAGTCTTTTATATTGGGTCAGACAACTTAGGGTTGAGTCTTTTATATTAGGTCTTCAGACAACTTAGGATTGAGTCTTTTATATTAAGTCTTCAGACAACTTAGGGTTGAATCTTTTATATTAGCTCTTCAGGCAACGTAAGGTAGGTCAAGATTTAGGATATGTTCTTTTTATTTTCAAAGTTATACTTTATATAAATTTAAAATACTCTCTATAACACTCTCAAAATAATTTTTGCATTTTGACATTCTTTAATAATAAAAATTATTGATTTTAGTGGATACTTTTGGTGGATACTTTTAGTGTATAGTGGTTTTAGTGAATAGTTTTAATAGATAGTGGTTTTAGTGAGTAGTGGTTTTAGTGGATAGTTTTCAATATGCATCAGACTGATGTTGCAATTTTTTTTCTTCTGTTTTACAATTTAGTTTTAATTTTTTGTTACAAGTTTAAAATGTTTTTTTTATTTCTTTGTTTTTTAGGATAAGTGGACAGTGCTAGTAGAGGAAGATGAACATGTTTTAGAGTGGGCTGCATGTGTTAATTTGAATTTTTTAGTTATTTGTTATCTCCAGCATGTTAAGGTTATTACACTTTTGATAATTCGCAATAAAATAATTGAAGTACCTTTAAATAAAGATTTAAAGCATCCAAACCGCTTTTAAAAAAGTTAGTAGATAATTGATTTAGTAGCAAAAACAGTAACAACAAGTTTGATTTTTTTCTTGTTTGATGCACCCCTAAATAAAATATGTATGTACACTTACTTTCTGTATTTAGATCAGCATTTGGTGAGCAAAACATCCAAAAAATAATAAAACCAAGAATAATAAAAAAAATGATTGCTGCCCCAATCCCAATCAAATGTTTTTTCTTTGTTTTTTAAATGACTAAAAAAAAAATTCACAGTTAAATGAGTAATAAAAAGTAACAATGCCACAAATAATTTAAATAATTCTACACTATTAATTAAATTAAAAAAAAGGAACTCAATACAACATTGAATTGAACTCATTGCAGCTAATAAAAAATTGTTTTAATGATTTATAAAAAATTTATTTATGATGATTTTTTTATTATGAGTTATTAAAAATTAGTTTATACATAAATCATTGTTTTGTAGTTTATTTTGAGTCACTTTTAAGTTTGAAGAAAACTTTTAAGAATTTATATATTTAAATTTATATACTAATAGTTAATATATATATATATATATATATATATATATATATATATATATATATATATATATATATATATATATATATATATATATATATATATATATATATATATATCATAGAGCTTTGATTGCAAGCTCATTCTAAAAGCATTTTTAATATCATTATTTAAAGCAATTTAATATTATCTTATATTATTTATTCTTAGTTTCAAATTAGATTAAAAAGAAGTTTGTAATAATTGAATAAATATTACATAACAATGTTTTACTCCAGTGATATGCCTTTAAAACAAAAGTTTCTAGTGGGAATGGAAAATCTTTTTTTAGAAAGAAACTACGCTGATGTTAACTCCACTATTAATCTACTAAAAAAAGCATCCAAGTTATAATCTGCATTAATCTGTTTGTTTTTTCTAAACATGCATGTGTATGTATTGCTCATGTGTTCACATACATGTGAACAACTTGGTAATAAAGATAGCCTTAAAGCCGACAGTTTCATAAAAAATGCTCTAAACACTGTTCTTAAAAAATGCTCTGAACACTGTTCATAAAATTACAAAATAATTAATATTTAATATACAATTATTAATTATTAATTAATAATTGTATTAATAATTAAATTAATAATTAATATACAAAATAATCTGATATTTTTTCAAAAAGCTACTCTGTTAAAAAATTAATCAAAAGAAAATACTCTGAATAAAATTGAATAAAAAATTGGTGTCACCAATCAGCTGAATAACTTTAGAAATTTTCTAAATACTATTTAAATTATCTTATTGTATTTACAATATATTTAACATGGAGCATACATAAAACAAAGTTAAGGATAATATATCTGATATTACTTTTTTTTTATTAATAGCATAGACTGTACTTACATCATTTGAATACTGGTGAGCGTTTTTATGAACTTCCTTTAGATGTTGGGTCTATAATAGGATTCTCTGGTAAAAAGCATCAAACAGAGGTGGGATAATAAATTTTATTAAGGTTTTAAATTAGATATATTAAAAATATGATAAAAAATATACTTAATTACATCTAATTTTTATTTTTTACTTTTTTTTACTGTATTCACCAAAGTTGATAGGGCCATTTCAGTTAGTTAGAAAATTCATTTTTCTGTTAAACAAAGATTTTTTGTTTCTAGATTTTCTATTTGCTTACATCTTTTCTCATACCTGAAAGAATTTATTATTGTGATTTTTCTGGAAGTAAATATACACCAAAGGTTAGTTGGGAAAAATTGTATATATTATTACATTTTTATCTATGTTATGTATATATTATATGTATGAGTGAATATATATATATATATATATATATATATATATATATATATATATATATATATATATATATATATATATATATATATATCAAAGCCGTAACCACAATTTTCATATTAAGGGGCACATATTACATATTAGACTTTTTTTTTATTACTTTTTTTTTTTTTTGGGAACACATTTTTGGGGCCCAGAGATAGGGAGAGGTCCAAACATAGCAGGGGAAAAGCCCTAACAAATATATGTTTTTCCCTAATAATTATAGTTTAATAATTTTTTGGGAGGGCTTAGGCCCCCCTGGTCCCCCAGTGGTTATGGCTCTGCATGTATATTAGGTATATGACTTTTTTTCAATCAAAATTCAAGATGATGAACTTATATCTAAATATAGTAAATATGACTTAATTTTTGTTTAAATTTTAAAAAACCTGGTGCACCCTTAAAGAAATAGCTACAATGCTTAATTCACACAAGTTATATATTGTAAAACAGAAATTTTAAACATCCATATGAATATATGCTTAATTTAGTCGCTATTGAGTATTCATAATTGTAAATTTGAGTTAAAGAATTTAGCATTAAGGTACTTGTCACTTTTGCAGGTAGTATAAATGTCTTCCATTATTTTGACTGCTCTTTCAGCCACAATGTTTGATGGTGGAATGTCAATGACTGAAGGCTGATTTACCCAATGCGTTTGGAAACACTTTGTTGTTTTATGGCAATCAAATTCTGAAACAGCAGAATGCAATTCTTCAAAACTGTGTTCAGTGAAATGCTGATTAGAGAACCACGCTGATGCCCATACAGTTGATATAAAGTTGCAGATACTGCTCAGCGATGTTCTTCCAGGAGAAAATAAGCTAGTAGAGCATATGTTGCTCTAGAGTTCCATCTTGCATTATGAAGTGAAGGAAGTTTTCGCCACTTGATTTTTGGAAATTTAGCGCATTTCTTGTACACTTTGTAAGCCTCACAAAGTTCGAATAGAAACTTGAAATCACTCCTCCATCCAGCATTTTCAGAAACAGGTACTTTGACTTCGCCTGTATATTTCGTCTCAAGGTTCTCATACTGACTGCAAATGTTATCAACAAACTCATAGTTTATAACTGGTTTCTGTGAGACTTTAGAACACAGAAGTCAAGTAAATGATGAAGAACCAAGTCAAGGATGTGGTGTTGGTACCCAATGTATTGCGGTCTAATAATAAATTTTCTTTCAAATTCTTTATAAAGCCGAGTGATTATTCCATTTCTGCTACCAGTGTTGACTGTTGTTGTATCGCACACAATCATTTTAATACTCTTCCACGCATTGAAGTCATCTAAGAGCTTCTTCAATCCAGAAAATATGTTTGCAGCCGAACCAGATTTACATATGATGATACCTAAATTCAATTTCCTTGAAAGACTTTGCAAGCAAACAATTTCATATTCTTTAGATGACAGTTTCTTTCCATCAAAATGCAAAGAGAAATCATTTTCCTGCTGAAGAATGCATTTTATTTCAGCAGCCTTGCTAAATCCATCTCTGACCACTCTTTTCCATATTCCAGTTTGTGATGGTGTGGGTAACTTAGCAGAACATTTAGCAGCTAGACTAGAACAGGCTCTGGATGATTGTCTTGTAGATAGAGATTATTTGGTAACCAGATTTGCAGCAGCCTTTGTTTTTTAATATTTTTTCCTCTTTGTTTCCACTTCAGGTATAAAATCATTACCAGGTGATATTTCAGTATCAGTTTCTTGCACAGAATCATCTGAAGTTTTTCATCTGAAAAAATTGTGAGTCAAGATATCTTATAAAAAACTGATTTGTTCCAGAATCATACAATGATGTCCATTTGACCTTTTTGCATAGTCCGATTTAATGACTCATCAAATGAATATACAAAAAAAGGTAATAACAATATTTCTTTATATAAAAAATCAAAATATGTATGGTGCAATTCCAAATTTTGTAATATATTCACACTTTGTTCGACCTAATTGAAACTTTTTTTTTTTAATCAGAAAACATTAATGTAAATAGTGAGTTTCGTCCTTCACGTGATCTTTTTAACATAGATGAGTTTTTTCCGGAAATTCCCGGAGTTCCGGTGTTGTATGTTTCCGGTGTTGTATGTTTTTTGATATTTGTTTGAAAAAAAATAAATATATTTTTACATAAAATTTTACATACGACAACTTTTGCATTTAAACAAATATGTTTTCTATAATTAAAATTTTCACAAGATCGATTTTCGTAACAATTTTTTTCTTCATTTTTTTTTGCTTTTTAATTCATTCAAACTTTTTCGAATATTAGAAATTCCTTTTTGTAAAAAATTAATTAATATAAATTCCTTTTTAAAATAATCTAAATTGCGTTTGTCAGTTAAATGCGATCAATTTTTAATAAAACAATTTTCCAGGATTTTCCAGGATTATCAAA
Source organism: Hydra vulgaris (assembly GCF_022113875.1). Classification (NCBI taxonomy): domain Eukaryota; kingdom Metazoa; phylum Cnidaria; class Hydrozoa; order Anthoathecata; family Hydridae; genus Hydra; species Hydra vulgaris. The sequence goes on along the minus strand of NC_061167.1, from coordinate 8,111,250 downwards.
GAAAAAAATTTCCAAGATTTTCATAAAGTCAAATACTCATCTATGTTTTAAAGATTTTAATAAAGCCACATGTAATACCCATTTAACTTCAGCAGTTATTACTTGTTCATTTATAAATATCATATCCAATCTTTTAGAAGTAGATGGCTTTTCAATAACCTAAATTGTACTGTTTTTAAAGGTGATGAAATAATCGATTTTGAAAAATAGTTACTTAATGAACTTGATACAGGAGGCAACAACTTATTATTTTTTTTACTTTTAAGATGACTTTTTAACGCATTTTCACCCATATTTTTAACAATGATGTCTTTTTTACAAAAAGAACATGATGCAACTGTCATACTTTTTTTAATAATCCAATTTTTATATTCAAGTGCTTGTAACCATGTATTTGAAAGATGTGAATCTTGAGGCATTCTACTATTTATATTTTTAGTCTTTACACTTTTGTTTAAAATTAAATTTATTCAGATAATAAACTAAAAAATAATTAAAAATTCAGAACTTTAGAAAAACTAAATAATTTGATTTTCAAGGCTTAAAACTCCACAACTTCAGATATAACAAAAACAAAAATAAAACAAAAATTCAAAGTAATTTAAGCAATATATAAAAAATAAAGAAATATATTTAATTATATATATATAATATTATATAAATTGTTTGAATTTAATTTTAAATAAAAAAAGAGAATTTTGATTTATTATTTAATCAAAAAGTTTTCTTTATTTTTTATATATTGCTTAAATTACTTTGAATTTTTGTTTTATTTTTATTTTTGTTATATCTGAAGTTGTGGAGTTTTTATATATTGCTTAAATTACTTTGAATTTTTGTTTTATTTTTGTTTTTGTTATATCTGAAGTTGTGGAGTTTTTATATATTGCTTAAATTACTTTGAATTTTTGTTTTATTTTTGTTTTTGTTATATCTGAAGTTGTGGAGTTTTAAGCCTTGAAAATCAAATTATTTAGTTTTTCTAAAGTTCTGAATTTTTAATTATTTTTTAGTTTATTATCTGAATAAATTTAATTTTAAACAAAAGTGTAAAGAGTAAAAATATAAATAGTAGAATGCCTCAAGATTCACATCTTTCAAATACATGGTTACAAGCACTTGAATATAAAAATTGGATTATTAAAAAAAGTATGACAGTTGCATCATGTTCTTTTTGTAAAAAAGACATCATTGTTAGAAATATGGGTGAAAATGCGTTAAAAAGTCATCTTAAAAGTAAAAAAAATAAGTTGTTGCCTCCTGTATCAAGTTCATTAAGTAATTATTTTTCAAAATCAATTATTTCATCACCTTTAAAAACAGTACAATTTACGTTATTGAAAAGCCATCTACTTCTAAAAGATTGGATATGATATTTATAAATGAACAAGTAATAACTGCTGAAGTTAGATGGGTATTACATGTGGCTTTATCAAAATCATAAAAAAGATCACGTGAAGGACAAAACTCACTATTTATATTAATATTTTCTGATTAAAAAAAAAAGTTTTAATTAGGTCGAACAAAGTGCGGATATATTACAAAATTTGGAATTGCACCATACATTTCTTTGTTATATAAAGAAATATTGTTATTACCTGTTTTTGTATAATCATTTGATGAGTCATTAAATCGGACTATGCAAAAAGGTCAAATAAACATTATTGTATGATTATGGGAAAAATCAGTTTTTTACAAGATATCTTGACTCACAATTTTTAGGAGGTGCAAGTTCAGAACAGTTATTAAAATCTTTTAATCAAGTTGTACCTCGACTTAACATACAAAAACAGTTCAGATATATTCAGATGGGCCTAAAGTCAATTTAAAGCTTTTAGAAATTTTAAAAAAAGATTGTGAACTTAATGAGTATCCAGCCTTAATTAAAAATTGGTACGTGTGGCCTCCATACAATTTATGAAAGCCTAAAAACATCAATCAATAAATCTGAATGGAAGCTTGGTGAAAAAAATTGAAAGCTATGTGGAAGTTTCTCAATGAATGTCCTTCACATAGAGAAATCTATGAAAATGTATCTGAGATGAAGGTTTACTCTTAACCTTATTGTGGCCATCATTGGACGAGAATCAAAGCTGTTGTGAACGAGCAGCTTGTATTTTTCCTGGGTAATGAAAGTTTCTTGAATACTTACAAAGTTTACCAAAATCAAAGCATATTAATTAACATTCTCAGTATGTTTTTATTGAATGGTGTTTTGGAAAAGTCTGATACAATTAAAAAAATAATGAAGATAAATCTATTAGATCCAATGTTATACAAAAGAGAAAATACAATTGATATTGGTCAGTCTGGCAATATGTAAGTTCAAAAATACAAAAGATTATCAACATCAAAACATAATTTTAAAATTTTACAAAGATGTATGCATTTTTTCCATTTTAGAAAAATCTCCCATAAAATATCTTATTGTCATGTGTTCATCCTGTCTGGATCCAATTAAATTAGCAGATAGTGAAGAGTGTAACAAATAAGAGTGTAACAAATAAAAGAGTGTAACAAATAAAAGTTTTCTAAATTATTGCAAAAATTAGTGGCTTCTGGATATTTAAAATCAAAGTTGGTGACAAAGCAAATAGAGTCTTTTCAATTTATAATAAACGTTGTTCGTAAACATGAGTTTTTGTCATTTAAAAAATATGAAGATAACTTGGATACTTTTCTTGCTCAGCATATACCTGTAAATGGAAGTTTAAAAGGAAAAGCTGTTTTCGTTGAAATTGATGATTTAATAAAAGAAGTAGATTGTTATTTGTTAAAAGCAGAGGAAAAAAGGATTTGAGTTTTATAGTTACTTCAAATGATTTAAGAAATCAAAAGATAAATTTTTAAAATTACAAGAGCTTAATAGTTTAGAAAAAGCTTTGTTTAAAAAGAGATTCTTTTGTTTTCTCCCCGATTCTCAAGTAGCCCCTGTGTGTGTGTGTGTGTGTGTGTGTGTGTGTGTGTGTGTGTGTGTGTTTGTGTGTGTGTGTATCATTCATGAAAAAAAATATAATGAAAAGATAGTTGATAATATTCATTTAATAGGATATAAAATGTCCTGGAAAATGAAACAAAAAGTCCTTAAAATGCCTTAGAATTTAACTTTTAAAATTTTGTGACCACCATGTGATTGGCTCAAAGTGCCTTTTTCATTGGTTTCATTAACATAGTTTTTTGTTGTTTTTGTTGTTGTTGTTGTTGTTGTTATTAACTTGACTTTAAACCCATTAATTTTTTGGGTATTCTTGTTAGTGTTTCTATAGGTAATGTCAATTTTTAGCAGGCTTATTAACTCATTAAAAATTGTTATGATTTCCTCTGCCATTTTTATTTGGTTTAATTGTTTGTATTCTTGCTCTATTATATAATGGTAGAGTTTATTTAACTGTTTTATTTGCAGCCTCTCTTTTAGTTTTGTATTAAAGTGTGCAAGAAAACATAAAAGCTCTTGACAAGCAGTTTGTCAGCCTAGATCCTTGTATATCTTTGTCAGATTCAATAGGAAAGTATTAATGACAAAAGTTTCTAAAATATTTTGGTTAAGCCACTTTTACTTACCTGACTTGTCAATGTTTTGATTTTTATATATCTCAAAAAAAGTTTGGTATAAATTATTAGTGTGCCTGTAAAATGGCCACAAACAAAAGAACAAATAAAAAAAAAAGTGAACAAGAAGTTTTGGATAAAACTGTTTATTTTATTAAAATATCTGAGATAATCTATTAGAAATGTATAAAGGAAGAAGAACATTAATATTCAAATAATATTCTAATATGACTGTTTCAATCTTTACACTTCAATTGAAATCTGTTACCACTAAACATTATCCAATTTTCTTAAAATTTCAGATTTTAATTATTCATTATGAACCTCAGTCCCCAAAAAAGTCAGGCCTAATCAGAGCACATAAGGGTGGCTGGATGACCCGTAGAATACATTTAAATTTATACAAAAATTTAAAATACATTTAAAACTGTTGATATATATATATATATATATATATATATATATATATATATATATATATATATATATATATATATATATATATATATATATATATATATATATATATATATTAAATCAAATAAAAACTCTGTTTTTTTAACTTACATATATACATATTACAGCATTTTACATAACACAGCATTTTTTTTATTTAAAAAAAGACTCAAAAAACAGAATCATATTGTTACTGTTAATGAAAAAAAACCTCAAAATAAATGTGTTGTTTTGCATCTATTGGTGTTTTAATGTAAAAATGTGGTCTTCAAATGCATTTGTAACATTTTTATAACTACTAAATAAATTACTAAAATCAATATTTAATGACATTTTCCTTCATCTTTGACTTTTAAAATCACATCTTTCACTCTTTATCAATTTTATCTTGAGTAATCTCATTTAAATCATAATCAAGGCAAACTACATTGTGCAAACTGTGTTTTCGGACACTGAAAGTTCCAGTTATTGAATGGTATCAAAAGAGTTCTTTTTGATGTGACAAATAATTTTTCTCTCAGTGAAATAAAATGTTTTGCATGTCGTTTATTTACCATTTACAGCCCTAAAAAAACTTTTGATAAACTTAGAACAGGAAAGAGCTTTGTAATTGAAGTTTTTCATTTATTTTTGTTCCATTTTAAAACAGAAAATTTGAAATGATTCTCAGTAAATATTAGTGGAGATAAAAACAGAAAACTCAGTAAATATTAGTGGAGATAAAAATAGTAAAAACAGAAAACTCAGTAAATATTAGTGGAGAGGGTTGTTATTGAACCATACTGTTATCACATTATCATGGATCCTAATAATGTCAACCTAGCTGACCTAACAATGCCACTTATATAGAAAGATAGTGTCTACATTAAGGTACCTTGTGATGCAATTCTTTGCAAAAATTAATCTGAATGGCTAAATTATATGAAATTTTGACACAGAGCACCAATTAAAACACTTGTAGAATAAGAACCTCTCCTTATAATTTGTTGAAAATTGGTGCAAATGTAGTCTATGGCCACACCAAACTCTAGATAAAATTTCAGTTTGATTGGTTAACAGGTTAAGGATTTATGGGAGTTATAGTTTAGGGTTCGTCCACAAATTATGTGACGCGGTAACGGGGTAGCGAATTTGTGACGATTTGTTACAGCGATAGGGAGGGTATTCAGTTTTTTGATGCAATTATTTTGTTTTTTATTTAAGTTTCAAATCTAGAAAATTTTTTCTTATATTCTAAATTATATGCTAAAGAGGTTATTTAAATAATTTATTTATCAAAAACTAAATATATCTTCTAAGATTATTTGTCTGTTTATTCACTGTTAATTTATACAATTTTATATCAAACTATAGGAAAAAGAATATATGTACACTCCATTTCCTCTATACCTAAGTCAGTCAATGTATGTAACTACACTGCAACTACAGCCATATCAGTCAATTTCCGCATGTCAGATATGGTCTTATCAGTTAATTTATGCATGGCCATATCAGTCAATGTACGCATTATTATTATTATTGTGTGAAAAATATACTCTTAAAAAATATAAATAATAAATAAATATAGTTATAATTATTTAAAACATAAAACAACTTTTAAATACTTCAAAACACAAAATACAAAAACATTTTCATTTTTCACATGAATTTTTGATCATTTTTTACAAAAATTTTTGCATTTTAACAAAAAACATAAATATTCAAAATTTTGTACCCTTACAGAGAGTCATATCCTCAACTCTTGTTAGCTGTTACTTAAAAAATTTGGAATTGATTATCCACGGCTCTTCGCCAATGTATTATCACATCAAAATAGTTAAATAACTGAACACTTTTTTGTATAAGTGTTTTTGTGGCTTTTTTATTTGTGCGCGGATTCAAATAATGACTTTCAAAATAATATTAAATAATAATAAATAAAATTTATATGTATTCAGTATGCTTACATGTATTATGATAACTATAAGCAGCAAAAAATGTTAAAAATATTGTGCTTATCAGTCTTAAGTGCTTATCAGTCTTGTTTTCCAGCATGTTGGAAAGCGTCATCTATTTTCCCTATTTTCAAAAATTCTGGAGAGCGATCTGAATTACCGTCTGTAATTCAGTAATTTTCAGTATCTCCAGTAATTTTCAAAAATTGTAATTTTCAATTTCTCCAGTAATTTTCAGTATCTCCAGTAATTTTCAAATCTCCAGTAATTTTCAAAAATTACTGGAGAGCGATCTAATTACCGTCTCATTAGTCTTCTTCCTATCATAGGCAAGTTTTTGAATCTTCAATTAACAAACACTTAATCTCTCATCTTGAATCTAATAACTTACTTTCTGATCATCAATATGGATTTCGTTCTACAGTTGATTTGCTAACAGTAACAACCAATAGGTTTTATCGTGCGTTAGATAGAGGTGGAGAGGTTAAGGCTATCACTCTTGATTCTAAAGCTTTTGATAAAGTTAGGCATGCTGATATTCTCCATAAGCTTTTTTTTTATAGTGTATCTGGTAACATCTTTAAGATGATTGAGTCATTCCTTTCCAGTCATAGGATAAAAGTTGTCCTCAATAGACAGCACTCTTCTTCATATCTTGTAACTTCAAGGGTTCCTCAAGGTTCAATCCTTGGCCCTATACTCTTTTTAATTTATATTAACGATACTCTAGATATTCTCACATCTAAGGTGGCATTGTTTGCTGATGATACTACCATTTATTCTTGTTTTGATAAGAAGCCAAAACTCACTGATTGCTTGGAGGAGGCATTTAAGCTTGAAAAGTTTCTCATTTCTGCTACAGCATGAGGTTCACAGTAGCTGGTTAACTTTAATTCAGATAAAACCCAAATTTTTCAGCCAATCATTATCGCAATAATTTAGATCTTTCTTTATTTATGTACCATAATGTACTCGATGACTCATCTACCCTTCATCTTTTAGGATTAACTCTTACTTACGATCTTTCTTGAAAATCATGTATCAAATCCATTGCAAAATTACATCTGCAAAGGTTGCATCTCTTTATTGTGTTTGACACTTTCTTACTCCGGATTCTATTCTTTATCTCTATAAAGAATAGAATCCGGATCTGGGGCAAATTTTCTAATGATGCCCTTTCTCTTTTAGACAAGGTGCAAAAATGCATTATAAACATAATTGGACCTGCTCTTGCAGCCAACCTCCAACCATTATCACATTTTCATAATGTTGCTTCTTTCTCTTTTCTACAAATACTATAACGGGAACTGCTCTAAAGAGCTAGCATCTCTAGTACCATCTACTTAAATTCATTCTTGTATTACTCGTCATTCAATTAAGTCTCATCCTTTTTCTATGACTGTTCGTAAATGCTCCAAAAACTTTTGTCTAGTTTTTTTCGTCGAACATCAGTTCATTGGAATTTGCTTCCTTCATCTTGCTACCTGATTCATAAAATTTGCAATCTTTTAAAGTTTGGAGAGTCTGGGTCCAAGGAAAATTAATCTTTACAGATTTGGGTTTGAAAAACAGTAATAATTGTATTTTGGATTGAGTCATTAAATAACATCTCATTTAAATTGTCATTAAGTGTGATAAGTATTATTAATTTATTTATTTATTCCTTTCTAAGAAAAGAATTATTTAAGAATTTTTTCTTTTAATTAAAGTAAATATTTTCTTGATTTTTATAATTTTTAATTAAATGTTAAAAAAATTAATTTAAATACAAAACCAATAAAATGCAAAAATGCATTATAAACTTAGTTGGACCTGCTCTTGCAGCCAACCTCCAACCATTACCACATCGTTGTAGCATTGCTTCTCTTACTCTTTTCTACAAATACTATAATGAGCACTGCTCTAAACAGCTAGCATCTCTAGTGCCATATACTAAAACTTTGGCATGTTATCCAATTAGATTGTTTTCCAATAGGACTGTTATCCAATGTAAATTGAGACTAAGTTTCGTAAGAGACAGAGTTTGATTTAGTAAAGTTAGATTTAATGAATTGCCAAAATGTCAAATCACGCCAAGATTCATGAAAATTGAAAGTTTGTGTGCTTGCTCTGTCTGTTTCTTGCGTTGCCTCAGTCTATTAGGAAAAAGTTTGTCCCACCAATGCTCTCAAATAAAGTTCAGGGAAAACCTTCAATCTTTAGCAACAAGAGATGTCAAAGCAATGAAATGAATTGCATTTCAAGTTCTGGTCAGGTCAGGTTTATCATGCTACTGGTAACATGTAACCCAGTACAGTCTGCTTCATGTCCTGCTGCCTTGTAGGATATGCCTTTTTAGGCAAAGGCTAGGAGGTGCAAACTCCGACATTAAACACCCCCTGCCTTGGGGCTCTTGGTTGAATAAAGGCTAGAGATGGCGTCTCGATAAAAATACTCATCTTGGGCAGATGTTAAATGTATCCAGCTGCTGTCTTGTAGAAGGCCTCCTAGGCAAAGACTTAAGGGGTAAATAGATTCTATCTGTTGAACAGCCTCGCACCCCTTCTCCATCTATTAGGCTGGCGCAGATGTATTTTTAATACATTGTTTCCAGTTTAGGATGTTGAACGCTGGATCTTCTTGACTCGATACATGGATTTTGCTTGTGTTTTTATGACTAGGCAACTCATTCTATTATCTCCAAATAAGGGTACAGCTCTAAAACTCAGTTTTATGGTTCTGAGGCCGGCTGGTACTCAGGTTTCCCGAACTCTGTGGTAGCTCTCAGAGAGGCTGACTCCATCAACAGCTGAAAAATATCAGAGTACTAACAGTGCCATGTTGCGCATGGATGGTGTCCCTGTTTCTACTTTTGGTGTGCATTGCCAGGGCCACATTGGGACCCTTTGTTACAGCTTAGGGTTTATTAGTGGAAATGAGGCAATTGCTTGGGCTATAAAACAGTGTACTGAATACTATCTATGTTTCAAGTCAAGTTCTTTAACAAATTTAAAAGTGAATAAAGTAATAAAAACTATAAAACACAAAAAACCACAGTCATCACCAAGTTCGCTAAACCTATCATTCACCAATATTCTTGGTCTTCGAAGTAACTTTTCTTCTGTTGAGTCTTACCTCTTGCAAAGTTCACCAGACCTACTTGCTCTTTGTGAGACTAATTTGAGTTCAGCTGTCTCATCTTGTGATCTTAGTGTTGATGGTTATCTTCCTTTAATTTGTAAAGACTCTAATAGCCACATGCTTGGCCTAGGCATTTACATTCGTAAGAATTCACCCATTTGTTGGGAAACTAGGTTTGAATCCACAGACTACTCTTTTATGTGCTTTCGTTTAGCACCACTTCACTTTATCACCTTTCTCTTTGTTTTATATGGCTCTTCTTCATCTCAAGACTGCACTCTTCTTGATATTATTTCTGATTATATTGACCAAGCCCTCATTCTTTATCCATCAGCCAATATTGTTGTTGTCGGTGACTTTAATGTTCATCACACTGAATGGCTTAGCTCTAGTGTCAGTGACTCTGCAGGCATTAAGGCCCACAACTTTTGCCTTTCTCAATCCCTAACTCAAATAGTCAACTTTCCAACTCGCTTTCCAGACAACCCGAATCATTTACCTTCTCTACTCGACTTATGTCTTGTTTCTGATTCTAGTCAGTGCTCAGTTTCTCCACACTCACCCTTAGGTGACTTCTGGAGAATCTTTAATAGTATCAATAATAAGGGCAAGTCTGTAATTCCGCCTCTTTTTTACGGTTCAGACTTTGTCACCTCACCTAAAGACAAAGCTGAATTGTTTGCCAAGAACTTTTCATCAATATCATCTCTTGATTCCATTAGTTGCGTTCTACCTGATATAGCCATCAAACAGGTTGATCCTTTGCTCGACATCCGTATCACTCCAGCTTCTGTATCTAGAGTGATTTCCTTCTTAGACTTTTCAACAGCTTGCGGCCCGGACAACATACCTGTTATAGTCTTGCAGAAGTGTTCTCCGGAGCTGTCGTCTATCCTTTCAAAACTATTTAACAAGAGCTTATCAGAGTCTTGTTTTCCGGCCTGCTGGAAAGCAGCATTTGTTATCCCTATTTTTAAAAATTCTGGAGAGCGATTCGATTCATCTAACTATCGTCCCATTAGTCTTCTTCCTATCATAAGCAAGGTTTTTGAACCTTTAATTAACAAACACTTAATCTGGAATCTCATAACCTACTTTCTGATCATCAATATGGATTTCGATCTTCTCGCTCTACGGCTGATTTGCTATCAGTAATAACCGATAGGTTTTATCGCGCATTAGATAAAGGTGGAGAGGTTAAGGCCATCATTCTTGACATTTCTAAAGCGTTTGATAAAGTTTGGCATGCATGCTTCTCCATAAGCTTTCTTCTTACGGTTTATCTGGAAACATCTTTAAGATTATTGAATCCTTCCTTTCCAATTGTAGTATAAAAGTTGTCCTTGATGGACAGCACTCTTCTTCTTATTCTGTAACCTCAGGGGTTCTCCAAGGTTCAATCCTTGGCCCTATACTCTTTTTAATTCACATTAACGATATTTCAGATATTCTCACATCTAAGGTGGCATTGTTCGCTGATGATACTACCATTTATTCTTGTCACGATAAGAGGCCAACTCCCTCTGATTGCTTGCAGGGGGCATCTGAGCCTGAAAAGGATCTCACTTCTGATCTTTCTTGGAAACCTTACATCAAATCCGTTGCAAAATTAGCATCTGCTAAAGTTGCTTCTCTTTATCGAGCTCGCCACTTTCTTACTCTGGATTCTATTCTCTATCTCTATAAATCTCAAATCCGGCCTTGTATGGAATACTGTTGCCATATCTGGGGCGGATCTTCTAATGATGCCCTTTCTCTTTTAGACAAGGTGCAAAAATGCATTGTAAACATAGTTGGACCTGCTCTTGCAGCCAACCTTCAACCTCTGTCACATTGTTATAATGTTGCTTCTCTTTCTCTTTTCTACAAATACTATAATGGGCATTGCTCTAAAGAGCTAGCATCTTCTGAGCCATCTACTAAAGTTCATTCTTGTGTTACTCATCATTCAATTAAGTCTCATCCTTTTTCTCTTACTGTTCCTAAGTGCTCTAAAAACTCTTATTCCTCTAGTTTTTTTCTTCGAACATTATTATACAGGGTTTTTTATTGGCGCACTACGAAGTCAAAAAAAATTCAATTTGAACATTCAAATTTAATTTTTTTTCAGCTGACAATTAACACATAATTAATTCAAAAGATTTCAAGATTTCACAGGGTACCTCGATGTGTGCGCTATTTTTCCATATTATTGGCATTCTTGGGTAAGCTACTTTGGCATTACCAGTGTTCATGATAGTTGTGTAGTTCTGTGTATATAACTGTGTAGTTTCATTGAATCATTATTGTTTTGTTTTTTATTCAATTTATTTTGCTTGGAGTGAAACGCTGCATTCTTATTTTTCAATTATGTTCTCTAATTAAAACACTTGAATTATCACTTGATTCAAAGATCAGTTTGATATAAAGATTGGCAAACACTAAACAGTGCTTGTACATTTGAACTAAGCCTCCTCGTCTTCTATATTTTATTGTCATTTAACTAGTTGCTTTTCTTCTGTTTTTTTTTTTTAGTTGCTAAGTATTTTATTTGAATATGGTATTTTAGTAAGCTTGTGTTGAGTCTTTTCAAGAATTGAAATTTTGGCTAGATTTGGTAGACTTCATACGCTGGAGCTGCAAACTTACTATGTGGTTGTACATATTAAGGTTCATATGTAAATGTTATATATGAGACATTATTTACCACTATATCTATGAATGATATATGAGGCAAGTAAATACATAGGCTAAAGAGGTTGTCTTAGGCAGGGTTTTTTTTTTTTCAGGACTTTTTTCCTTTTCTTTTCTAAAATTGAAAGTGAAATTAAGACTTGTTTTGTTTCTATGTTTCTTGTGTTGTTTTTCTTCTGTTTCTAATACTTTACTGTTATAGGTTTTTTATAGGTTTTCAGAGAAGCAAATTTAAAAGGATTTGATTCTTCCTTATTTGAAACAAGACAGGTTTTTTACAGTAGCAAAGATGGTACCAGTGTTCCAATGTTTTTGATTTATAAAAAGGTACTTTTTGTTGTTGCATATATTTTATTTATATTTATATTATATAAGCTGATAGTGCACAATAGTAAATAACAAAAGTTTTTTCTTAGAGAATTTTTTTTTCAAACCATCTTAGTAAAATAATATTATAAAATTAAAAAAAATAAAAATTACATTGATAAATACTATGAATAAATGTATACTTACCTAATATGGGCCTTAGTAAAATGCGAAATGCAGAAATTTTCAATGTGTAAAGTGCAGGAATAAAGTGTGGAAATATGGTTAGGGGCTTAGGGTCTTCAGTACATACTAATTTAGAGAGAATATGCAAAGGAGTGCTGCTTCTTGACTTTGACTGAGGGTTTAGGTTTGAGCAGTGATATGATTAGGAGAAATTTTTGCACTTTATTATTTTGCTGTTCTGTTTAGGAAAATTTTTGGATTGCTGTTTTTTTTTTTTTTTTTTCTAATAGAGGACTAATAAACGTTTTTTGTATTGAAAATTTATAAACTGTTTTTAGGGCCTAGAATTAAATGGAAATACTCCATGTTATCTGTATGGCTATGGTGGTTTTAATATATCAGTTACACCAAGTTTCAATGTTTCTAGGTTGGTTTTCATACAAAATATGGGAGGAATGTGTGCTGTAGCAAATATTCGTGGAGGAGGGTATGTTTTTCACTTTCTTTTACTTTTATACTGTTAGTTATTTATTCTTTATCTTATTTGGGTTGTGAAAAAATTTAATTTAAGAGAGTACGGTGAAAAGTGGCATAAAGATGGCTGCTTATCAAAGAAACAAAATGTGTTTGATGATTTTATTTCTGCTGCTGAATATCTCATTGAAAATAAATATACAAAACCAAATAGGTAATTTTTTGAAAAAAGTTTTACCTACTAAATTAAAGTATGTTTCATTTTTTATTGAGACAAAAGCACAATGACAACATATTTTTTATGCTCACATTTTTTATTTAGACTAGCAATCAGTGGTGGTTCAAATGGTGGTCTCTTAGTAACAGTTTGTATGAATCAAAGACCAGACTTGTTTAAATGCGTTGTTGCAAATGTCAGGTTTGAGTTCATTTAAAGTTATATCTTTTATGTATTTGATACACATACACACTTTGTAAATTTGTTTATATATTTTATTTTTTTATTTAAATTATTTGATCTAGTGTGACCGATATGCTAAATTTTCACAAGTATACAATTGGTCATGCATGGTTAGCACTTTTTTAAATGAGTTCTTTATTATATTTTATATATTAGAGTATTAACAATTAATTTATCCATTTTATCATTTTAATAAATTTTTACTTTTAATTCTAGGACAAGTGAATATGGATGTTCTGATAATAAAGAAGATTTTGAGTTTTTAATCAAGTTAGTTGTTTTCTAAATTATGTTTGTATATGTATATGTTATGTATAAAATATGTTTGTATATGTATATATTATGTATAAATTATGTGTGTATATGTATATATTATATATAAATTATGTGTGTATATGTATATATTTTGTATAAATTATGTGTGTATATGTATATATTAACCACATATAGATTGCTTTTCTAAAAGATAAATATTTTAATTTAGTTATAAAATAAATATGAAACATATAAATAATGCACAACTTCACTCTAATATAAAATTGTAAGCCAACGCAATCACAGCTTTCATTTGAATGAAATGTGCAAGTTTTTATCCCTTTTATAGTGCTTGATTATTCGTGTCTTTAAATGACAAGTAGTTTTGCCAATATAACAGGATTTACAGCCTGCAAATTCAAGTTTATAAACAACAAATGATTTAAAGTCTACAGGAAAGGGATCTATAGCCAAAAAAATTTTGAAATTTTCAATGAAATGAAAACCAATCTTACAGTGACAGATTTACAATGCCTTTTAATGATTGCGTTTAACTTTTGATTAAATCAGATATTTTTCTCCATTATAAGATTTGAGCCATTTATTCTAAAAATTTCTCGTGATAAGATTTGCAAGAACAGGTGCTAAGGGAAAACCCATAGCAACACCATCAATTTGGTCATAAATTTGTTCTTTGAAGAGAAATTGAGTTGATGTTGCAAAATCGTTTTTTCAATTCACTTTAACTTATTTTAAGATTGACTTTACAATTTATAATGCTATTGATAGCAATATCTATTGTTTCTTGTTGTGGAATATTGGTATATAAATGTCTAATATCATAAGATACTAAGAAATGTTTATGAAGGTTAGCTTGGTTTACTTCTTTAGCATAAAAATAAATACAAATGTTTAATTTAATTATAATAATTTTAGCATATTTTTAGCATAAAAACCAGCTTTTTATAAACGTTATGTAGATTACATTTGCTGCTTTCACATCTGAAAAAAAATTTATTCTTGGAGTATATCAATAATAAACATAATTCCATAATTACCACTGTTTTTCATAAGAAAACTTTCTCAAGACTTTACACAAATTTTTCTAGTTTTACTTCATTTTCATACAAATGGTTCTGATTAAATGTTTAATTGAGCTTATAAAACTAAAAACACTATTCTTGGTCTTAGTCATGATATTAACATGATATCTTTTTAAAGTGATGATATCTTTTTAAAATTCTCAAATGCAATTTGATTTGGCTTCTAACAAATTTATTTTAAAACTCAAAGAAAGCATGTACATAGAGTGGGAAAAACCTACTGCTGATAAAAGAAAATGTTTAATCAGTAGAGCTTACAAAACTAACAACACTAGTCTCAGTCTTAGTCATGATATTAATGATCTTTTTAAAGTTCTCAAACACAACTTGTACCCATCTAGGTTGATTAAGAAAATTTAAAGCTCCTATATTAACAACACCAATGTCAACATTTCATTGCATTTGGAAAACCTAGAAAATTATCAATATTTTAAACTTCCGTATATTGGAAAAACTAAACAAAATTTAAACGCTAACTAAACAAAATTTAGCTAAACAAAAAAAAAACGCTATCATTGAAAGACAACTACATTTTGATAGCTGTAAAATCAACCAACAACCTGTCTTTGGGGCCTCAATTTCTCACTAGGTATTAAAAATTTTCCACTAGGTATTACTAAAACAAAACAAAAAAAAAAGCTTAAATTTCCAAAAGGGCCCCTAAATTTACAAATAAGTCCCCTAAATTCCCTTGGGGTGTGGGGTAGTCTAGCCATGACTCTGGTTATGACTGTTGAAAAGTTTTTTTCTCAGAACCTAACATTTGAGATAAGATTCAAGATTTGAAAAACTGATAATAATGGTGTTTAGTACCTTTTTACATTGACAATAATAAAAAGATATTTGTCCTCAAGAAAGATATACTTGAAAAAAGGATGAAAAAAATGATTAAAGTAGCAACCATGTAAGAAGGTGAAAAACATGGAGTAGAATGAGGCTGGACTTAAATTTGATAAGATTAAAAAAATGCTTCCATACCTGCTTGGATTCATTGGATTCCGTACCTGCTTGAGGTTGGGTAAGAGGCACATTTATGCATACATATTATGGATAAATATATGGATATAAACATATGTTTCCTATTTATTTAGATTCTGGCATACCATAACTTTACATATTTAATATGTAATAGTACCATTACTTTAATAATACCATAATACCATAAAAAATAATACCATAACTTTAATAATACCATAACTTTACATATTTAGTATAAACTTTAGTATTTATACCTTGTAGTATTTGCAACATATTACTGGGTTTGAAGAAATTACTGGAGCAAATTACTACACCTTATTACTGGAACAAATTACTCCAACATATTACTGAAACAAATTACTTTAACTATTACTGGAGCAATGGCAGTCAGTTTTCTCTAAACCATGTTTTTTGATATATGATGTATGTTTAGATATGTAAACATGAAAAACCTATTAATATATTTCGCTTAAATGCTGTGAGCTTAACTTGTGACAAAACATCTAGAATGAGTAGATAATTTTGTGCATCTTGATGCTTATGGCCAGGTGACATTGAATTGATTTCAAGGAAAATGTTTCAGCTGGTTGTGTCAAAACGTATTAGATCAATACATGTTTGGGCACTCCTGTGTTGAACTACTGCTGACATCTGATTTTTTTCTGTTCAATTAAACATGTTGTTATCATTAACAATTGTCTTAGAAACCTATAACTAATGTCAGAAAAAAGTTAAATTGATGAATGATGCTACTAAAGTATTAAAACTTGCCATTTCAACACACTGTAAACAGTAAATTTCCTAACAAATTGAGTTCAAATCTGTTTCTAGAACGTTGTAGAATATTAAGTTATTACTTAATAATTTGATTATTGATATTACATATTTGTAGTTATGTAATTAGTTCTACGATTTATTAAAATCTTTAAATAAAGATGCTTAAAGTTGCTTACATTTACCCAAAAAAAATATTTTTTTAGTGAAATTAAGCAACAATATTATATATAATATAACAAAAATATTACATTATACTATATATTTTTTAAATGCTAATAAATTAGGTATTCTCCTTTGCACAATGTATGTAAACAGTCTAGTTACCAGTACCCTGCCTTGTTGCTTCTTACAGCAGATCATGATGATCGGGTTGTTCCCCTTCATTCATACAAGTTGATTGCAGAGCTGCAACACAAATTAACTGGCAACGAACACCAGGTATTTAAATTAGATGTTAAAATAAAATAAAAAGTTCATTTTGTTTATATATATATATGAATATATATATATATATATATATATATATATATATATATATATATATATATATATATATATATATATATATATATATATATATATATATATATATATATATATATATATTTATAAAAACTTTTGTTGAAGTCTAGCTCTACTTATTTCAAATGACTTCCAAGTTTTCTGAACTTAATATTCTGGAGTAATAAATATAGTCTTGAGATGCTGCCAAAACGATGCAATGTTCAAAGTACCATGGCATGTCTTTTAATGTTTAATTGTGTTTGAACTATTGCCCGTTTGCTTTAATACTATTTTTTTTTAATGCTCAATGCATCTATATATCATCTTTTATTTAGTTTCACCAATTCATATACACCCATAAGCATTTTAGTTGGTAGACACCTGTGTTTGTGTTTTGTATTTGGAAGCAGTTTTGTCTTATTTTATAATTTGTTATTCTAACTATGAGCTAATTTAACATTGTTAGGTTAGAGACCAACAATTGGTATCCATGGTAGTTTAATAAATGGTTGGTTATGCAATGGCTGAGATATTTTTTATCGTTTTTTATATAGTTTCTTGTAAAACTATTAAGATTTTTTTTGACGCTGCCATTTTTAGCAAAAATATCTGAAAATCAATTTCTTTCTGGATGTATTTTGAGTGCACTTTATAACAACAGTAAGAAATAGTCATAATATTTTCTTTAATATTATTACTGATATTATTAGCAGCAATTTCAATCCATAAGTAGTGGTATTATTATCACAATAAACATTAACTTCAACATAAAATGAAAAAAATCTACAACCACAAAAAAATATACGATGAAATATTTATTAAATCTAGTTATTTTCAATTACATTAAGATGCGCTGCACTAAACAAATAATTCATACGTTGAATTACAGTAAGTTATAATTACAGGAAAGAGAAATTCTGAAGAATGCATTGGTGTTTTATGGAAAACTTACCATATTTAATTGTATTGTAAAAAGAAAAATATAGCTTACCATTTTCTTTGCTTCTGGTGCAATATTTATGTATTTTGTTTATTTTAATAAATAAATTTTAAAGAATTTTAGAATTCATAGTTGAGAAGATTTTATTTTTAACATCAGATCTCATTGGTAAAAAAAGTCGTTAACAAAAAGTAAAATGTTCTAAAATAGTAATTAGCAATTTAGCAAAAAACAACATTCTTTATTATTTTCAATAACTTCTGGAGTAACACAAGGCTCTATTTTTAGTCCTGTGTTGTTTTTCATCTATAGTAATAATCTACATTATTACTAAAGTGGTTCTATTTGCTAATGATGTAACTATATATTAAATATGCAACTATATATTCTAGTATTGATGAAATCAAGACTGGAATATATAGTTGCATATTTAATATATAGTTACATCATTAAAAATGATGAAAAAAAAAAAAGTCATTACTTTTTGATTGATTAGAACCGCCGTTTAATCTTAAATCTGAAATCTCTAATCTTGAATCTTTTTTCTGTGACACCTAAGGCCTTGCAGTGACTCGTTAATTTTAGCTTTAAAAAAAAGTGGCTTACTGCTACTAACTGCAATGTTGATATTTCTATATTGATAAATGGCAACACTCTAACTGAGTTTTCCACTTTACAAATTCTCATACTATTTAACTTTTGTAGAAGAAAGCTATCATCACTTGTTCCAAAACTCAATCTCGTGTGAATCGTCACAATCTCGCGTGAATCGTTACAATCTCGCGTGAATCGTTACAATCTCACGTGAATCATCATTTAATCACGCTTTTTTTTTCAAAAAAAGACGTGAGTTTGGTGATCGTCTAAGAATATAACCCGTCGCCACATTTTAACAGGTCCAATTCTTATATTCTTTGCAAAATTTTAGACAATTGCAAGTATTTTTTTGAAAAAGGCGTGGCTTTAATGCAGCTCTTTAATGCAGTGTTCTTCGTGTTTCTTTCGTGCAGAAATAAATATTTCCAATTGTTTGAAAGCCCACGCAACGCGTGATTGTTTAGTTCGTTACCAGTATACATATTTTGCATTTATAATTAATTATCTAAATTATGAGTGTTTAGAACTCTTTGGCCTATAACTCTATAATTTTTTTTTACAGGAAAATCCTCTTCTTATAAGAGTTGACACTGAAAGTGGACA
>NC_061167.1:7847335-8089835 GCF_022113875.1 Hydra vulgaris | reverse complement strand
CCTTCATATTTGTACCATTATCATATCCTTGCTCTCTACAATTCATTAAATTTAAATTTAGATCTTCCGACAACTTTTGGAAAATTTCAAATAAAGATTGTCCAGTGGATTTTTCAATAGTTTGATAAGTCAAAAAATGTTCTTTAATCTTTATCTCATCGCTTCAAATATCAACAACTCTTAATGTAAAGAAAAGTTGTTCAGTATGGTTGACATCAGGCGTGCAGTTTAGAATTATACTAAAATATTTTGCATGGTCTTAAAATATTGTCTTTAATTCCAGATGCCAATAAAGAAATTAACTCGTTAATTTCTTTATTGGCATTTTTAGAAGTAAATAATCTGTCTGAAGAACCACGAAAAAGTAAGTTATTTTTCGATAGGTACAAAATTATGTTGCACATGCGATCTAACACAAGGCGCCAGTGATCTCTTTCTCTAATAATTAAAGATTGCAAATTTTTATCAATAGTTATATTTGTTTTAAGCCTACGACTAGCTTACCAAAACACTTTGTTCGGGTGAGTTTGAATGCGATTTTATATATTCAGTAATGTGTTTCCAGTTATTGATTCCAACAGTGGCTAATGATGATTTTGTTTTATCTGAATAATAAAGTTTACAACAAACACAAAACACTTCATCAGAACTTGATGAATATAGTAACCAGGTTCGCAAATAAGATTCACCGTTATTTAATTTTCTGTACATTAATGATTTCGAAAAACAACGATTGTTATGATCTCGTGGAAATTCAATAACATTTGCTGAGATTCTACATCAATTCTGCATAAATTATGTGATCAAAAATTTTAGAATTAAAGGGAGCTGGCCATAGTGCAGGATCATTTATATCTATTTGAACGTCACCAGTAGTGGTAGAACTAGGAGACTGAGATATTATTTCTAGTTGTCTATTTTCTTCAGGCGTTTCTACCATTTTCTCGTCCAAAAAAGAATTACTACCAACTAATGACAAAGGGCGACCACTTTAATGTTTTCAATTCGGCAAAAAATGTATTACTTAATAATTTTTACGACCCAGATTTGCATTTTTATAAATAAAAATAATTTTAATTTGCAATATTTTATTAAATATAATGCGCCCCTGGCTGATGCCCGGTCCGCCCATAGCTTGGGCCGGCCCTGAATAAACCTAAAAAAATCTAAAAATCTTCCATACGAAACAGCCTAGTTTCGTGCCTGTTCCATTTCCTAACTTATGATAATTGAAAAAAAAAAGTTATACATTTGTTAATCTAAGGAAAAGTTTCAGATACAGTTGCCTTTAATTTAAACATGGACGTATTAACAGACGGATGTTCTAACCCCTGACGAGTAACGCTTATTTGTTCACACACTGTGGTATTTAGCTGTTTGTGAATATCCGTGGGATCATTCTGACTTGATATCAATGGTTAAGTGTTTGTCAATTTTTTTGTTGCAAATGTATGAAAATGTATTAGTTAAAAATTATCTTCTTAAAAAGTCGCACAGGATTTTTTATCTTGATATACCTGGCTTTGGAAAAACCTTAGGAACTAGGACCTCTATGCCTAGAAACAAACCCTATTGCTTCTAAAGTGTTTGTGGCAGTTTTATCACGTACTGCTTATCTGAAATTAGCATGTGGAAAAAAACCAAGTTGCAGTGTTTTTTTCTGTGTGTCTGCCTCAGGATGGTATCTGCCTCCATTTGTTTGTTACGCAAGGTGGATTACCAGCTACTTTTATGCAACAACAAAGTCAGGATGGATGGAAGACGCAGTTTTTAAATCATGGTTTAAACATTTCATTAAAAACGTTAAGCATATTGAGAAACTGTGCTCCTTATTTATGATGGTTATAATAGTCATCTAACTTATGGAAGAGTGAAGTCCACAATTGCAAATAATATCATAATACTATGCTTGCCACCTAACACAAGTCATGCTCTTCAGCCTCTAAACGTTTGAAGAACATTCTGGAGAGATGGTTTAGACAGAGTCGTCACCAGAAAGTAAACAAGGAGATTTTTCCTTGCCTCGTAAAGAATTTCTATTGCTAATTAACAAAAAAAAAGTACAGTAAGTACAACAATGAAGCAGTTCGACAATTGTTTCAGCTGTCAAGCTAGTGGAAAGCAATCAAAAGCCAGTGGTTTCAGCTTCAAACGTTTTGGAGTCAGAAGTACACAAACCTAAGTTAAAATTCAGAGACCCTGAACACTGACAGCAGTAACGGATCCAGGGGAGGAGGATGGGGGTATGCAACCCCCCTCCCCCACCACCAGAATCTGAGAAAAAACTATGGGGGAGGGGAAAGTAGGGGATAATTTCTACGTTATGGATAATTCATGTATGTGTAAACTTTGACCAAGTCACTGATCGTTAGAGTGTGCTTTTTTCCCAGTTTTTTTCTTTTTATTTGCCTTTTTAATCAAGTATTTTGTTATGGTAATATGACGCAATACAACATTTTTAGTATCCGCAAGGACTTTGACTGCTAAAATAATTTTCAAAAAATTATAAACCATTTAAAATATCTGATATTATTTCTATAATTTAAAGGAGCGTTTATCAAATATAATCTTTTAATGCGTTTTATCATATACTATCTATTTAAAAAAATATGGCAAGGTCAACTTTCTATTATAGGTTGTGGGCTTCCTTTTAATTGCGTTGGTGTCCAAGCCGCACAAGGATGATTAGAAAAACAAAATCTTATTCAATTAAAATTGTGCTTTAGAATAAACTTGTAATTTTTTTTCAAACGTTAATTTGACTTCACAAGTTGTTTGTCGGCTATTAGTTGTCCCGGAACATTGCAAGTGATTTTTCACTACCTTACAGACTAGCTAGAGATCTGAAACTTCCAGCATTTGTATAAATTTAATAAACGTACATGTTAAAACTGTTTTCAGAGCCAACTGGAGAACTCTACTTTTATGAATTTCTTTTTTTTTTTTTGAATTTGCTTTATCTTTCAGACTTTACTTTTTGATTTAACTGTATCTTGACAGCATTTGTGTAGTCCCAATGAACATGCATGTTAAATTTGTTTCCCTGGCAGAGGGGGTCGTACCGTTTTTTTTTCTCTAATATTTTGTTTTTCTTTAAAGTTGAGGTTTTAAACTTTTTAGAAAGATTTTTAACAAAAAAGCTTTGAAAAGACATTTTTTTGATTTATTTGTTTTAGTACAAATTTTTTTGTCGGGAGGAAATAGGTTAGTGACCCTAATAAAAGTTTACTGTAAATAAATTGGGCAGATTTGTCGCTATGCTGCTGCTTTTCGCTTCTCTAATTCAGCGTGGTTGTTGTCAGGGCCGTCCCAAAGAGGTCTTTCATAGGGAGAGGGGGTCGTATGTGTTTTTTGCCAACTAGTGAAAAAAAAAAAGGTCCTCAATATTTGATATTTGCTAACTATACTTCAAAACTTGCCAACTGAAATAATAAATGTATAAATGTGCTAACTCAAACGCATATATAACAACTTTGAGGGGGGAGAAGGAATGACAACCCCTACACTCCCGTTCGGGACGGCTCTTGTCGGCCCTGGTTGTAACAACCACTCTTACAGAAATGAATAATAATTATTTATTTATTTATCAATAGCTATTCATAAAACTGTTGTCTGGAATGAACTAATTTCAATTAGTCTATTCCAGGCAACAATTATTCCAGTTAGTCATTTCCAGAAAAAACTTTCATTTTGGTTAGATTGGTTTTTAACAACAACCACGCTGAATAAAAGAAGCCAAAATACAAAAATTAGAATATAGTAGGGTGGTTCAAATAAGCACACTCTTAAATTTAAAATTATATGGTTGATTGTGAAGAAAAGTGTGTTGATGTTATTTCATCATATAGATAAAATATTATCAAGTTCTTTTTTTTTCAGTAAATTTTTGTTACTTTATTTAAATTATATTTTCAAGAATTTTAAGTATAAAAGTTAAAAAAATTGCAAATTACAATATTTACTCAACCGGATTCCAATCACATATCTAAAATCAGGCCCGTAGCAAGTTTTTTGTTTTTGTTTGAGAATTTAACTTTATGCAACGACATTTATGGCTTATAACTTTTCCAACATATCGCAGTATTTGTGAGAAACCTCCAAAAAATACTTTTGACTTAATCCTGACCAACAAACCAGACCGATTAATCAACATAATAGAAGCTAGTTCTCTCGGCCAAATAGCCAAAGGTCAGGCATACTGTCTTATCGAGGTAAGTATAGCTCTCACCAATATAAAAACTAAAGAACCCGAAATTCTTCTAACCTTCACAAGAAGCGTCTAATCTGGAGCAAAGCCGACTACAACTCAATCTCTACGCATATCGAAACATTCGACTGGCATTCGGTTTTCGACGGCTTGAAAATTTACGAAATATATCAAATATTTATCGACAAATACAATGAAGCAACTTAATTTAAAGTCCCGTCAACAACCACCCCATACACTAAAAAGCGTAAAAAATGGATGACCAAAGATGTTGTAAATGCTGTCAAATTGAAAAGCAAACTCTTGGGGCAGATTTATCTCAGCCAGCCGAACAAACAAGCCAACTCTACGCGAACAGCATAAAAAAGCAAGCAAAGTAGTAAAAAAACTAGTTAAATCAGGTGTTCTTGCTTACGAAATGAAACTAGGAAATAATAGCAGGCATGACTCAAAAATCATCCACTTGTATGTTAAAAGCAAACAAGAAACACACGACCGCTTCCGCCAACTTGAAACAACTAATAATTAAACTACAACAGATTCTAAAGTAATCTGCAACACACTTAACAAAAGTTTTCGAAATCGAGCTGCTAGAGTCTATACCAATATTCAACCTTCGTTCCACTAGCATAAACTAACCAACCACACTCGCATCATACAAATCCGTCAAAGAAAAACTTTTGGACCTAAACAAAATCAAATCAATGGGCTTTTAAGGTATTCACCCACGCGTCCTGAAATACTGTGCTACAAGCTTTGCTATCCCATTAAGCATTATATTCTCTGAATCACCTAAAACTGGCGAAGTACCGTCTCAATTGAAGAAAGCCGAAATTACTCCTATTTTCAAAAAAGGCTGCAAATCGAACCCCTCAAACTATTGACCTATCTCACGCACTTCTGTTCCTTGCTAGGTAATGGACAGTTTTTTACACAAACACATTACTGACTACTTGAACAAAAATAACCTCATGAGCTCTGCTCAAAACGGGTTCCGAACAAAAAAAGGTTGCGTTACAAACCTATTTGAAACTTGCGACATCTTGGCTGAAGCTGCCCGCAAAGGTTTCCCAACCGATATCATATTCACAGACTTTACTAAAGCATTGGACAAAGTTCCACACTGTCGTCTACTGCACAAGCTGAAATCTTACGGAGTGTCCAACAACTTGCACGATTGGATCAAGAGCTGGCTAACCGACCGCCTACAACGTGTAACCATTGGTAACAATATATCCAATCGGAAAACAGTCTCTAGCGGTGTGCCACAAGGATCTGTTCTTGGACCACTCCTATTCCTTATCTACATTAACGGTTTGCCTGAAAAAATACAACGCAACTTTAAACTGTATGCAGATGGCTGTAAAATAATCTGAGTTAAAGAATCAAACCATGACATCATAAAACTCCAAGCCGACATCAACGAAGCAGTGAAGTGGTCGCACACATGGTTTTTATCATTTAATATCAACAATTGCAAAGTCATGCACACTGAGCGCAGCAATAAAAAAAATTGATTGTAATTTATACAATGAATAAGTTGGACGGCCAACTGTACCAGCTATCATACTCATCATCTGAACAAGTTTTAATGACTAGCAATCTAAAAGTTAAAAAACTGCGCGGCTGCATCAGCTGGCAACCAAATGCTTGGCAGGCTCAAAAAGGTTTTTTGAAGTCGAAATTCTACATTATGGTGCATACTTTATATTGCGTACGTTCGCCCATGCCAAGAATTTGCAGTACAAGCTTGGTCATCGTTTTTAGCTCAAAGCATAGCCTAACTCGAGCAAGTTCAACATGGAGCCTAAAAACATATTGCCACCCTAAAACACCATCCGTACACTCAAAGACTATCAAGCCTTAACCTGACAACACTAATTGAAAGACGAGAAAGAGTCAACTTTCAGGTCCCTCAACTTTAACCAAACACGGAATCTTCAAAGTACAGTTTTCAGCCGCGTGGACACACTAAACAACTAAAAGCACAACTTGTCCGAAACTGCGCTGAAAGAAACAACTACTTTACCAATCGTGTTTAAAATTATTTAATAAGTTTATTATTATTTGTATTTTTTCAAAATATACCTGAAAAATTAATATATAAATAGCTGAAATACCAAATTCTCCTGTTTTAGTATGTTATTTTAGAAAAAGAAAAATATTTTTCTGAAATTTTCTGAAACTTTCTGGAAGGCCCATATAAGTAAAATAAATAACAAAATATCAAAAAGCAAAGGTGTTCTTTATAAAAATCTAAATTAAATTCTCTATATGTGCATCAAAAACATGCATCAAGACTGGTTTATAATAAAAATAAATTTACTCATGCCGATCCTTCACTTAAATCTTTAAACGCACTAAATATCTATCAAATTAATATATACCAAAATATTTTATTTATGTTGAAATACAAACTTGGACTAGTTCCAAATTATTTTTATAATAACTTTTTTCAAATTAACGCTAACAAGAGGAACGAGAAACTTCACGTTGCTTATAAAAAAAACAAAAATTTCGCAATATGCAATTGTATACCGTGGCCCTTGCCTATATAACAAAGTCATACCCCAAAATATAGAACTTAGTAATTCTGGTAATTTTTATACTTTGAAGAAAAACCTTAAACATCTCATAATTAATTCAACAAATTTTATCGGTATGTTTTAAACATATTTGACAAGAAAGTGAAAAAGAAAAAATAACAAAATCTTATACAACACCTACTAGTTTTTAATATCTTAATATTTTTATGTGTATTACTCTAGTAATGTCACTTAACAAGTTTGCTTTTTTTACTTATTTTATGTCTCAAAGGTTCTCGATGACAAGACTTCTTTAAGTCTTTTGCGAGTTTCCTTACAACATCACAATTATTTCACCAAATTATTTTATTTATAAATTATATTGTCATAAAGTATATACAAAACATATACTTTGTATTTAACACAGTGTTTGACAATATATTTTTAACGATTTATATATGTATACATTTATTTTTGTTTTCTCTATAAATATATATATTATGTCAAGAGAAGGAATTGTAACAATAGTATATAAAGTTGTAAAAAATCATGAAGAAAAAAATAAAATAAAAAAATAAATAACATACTAAAACAGAAGAAATATTGCATAAATAACAGAAGTTTTAAATAATTTTATTTTTTTAACATATAAATAAAATAGTTTTAAAAAATATTATCCATGAAAATATAAATTAAACAAAATACAAGATTTAATTTTAAATTGATTTAAATACTAGTGGTGTTACGTAATATTAATAAAAGCAATATAAATAGGTTTTATAATTTGAAAATGCGGTAATTCCTTTCATCACCAAACCGATTAGAATTACTTATTGAACAGCATTCTTTAACTGATAGTATTATTAATTAGTTACGTACAAATGAGGTCTTTTAATGTGTTGTTAAAAATCATATTAAACTCATTTAATGACTTAAGAAAAACCAATAGTATAATGACGTCTACTTGCGTAAATTTTGAATAACCCAAGTGGATTATTTAAAATTTACGCAAGTAGACGTCATTATGCTATGTAGCATAATGATGTCTCCTTGCGTAAATTTTGAGATGTCATATTAATATAATTTAAAAAAATCAATGATTTTGGTTAATATATATACTTTTGTTAAATAGAACATACTTTAGTCCTAAACTTAAGTATGTTCTTGTTTATATACAATAAAGTGTTTAGGAAAAGATTGAAACAACCACCTCATTTTTGATTACTGTGTAAACTTTATATTTTCATAACTTTTGAATTTTGAATTTTAAAACCTGTCGACTTAAATTTAGTGTAAGAAAATAAAAAAATAGAAATTACTAATTTGTTGCCCTCACATTTATAGTAGGGATGGTAGATGTTTTAGGGTATTTTTGGTTCTAGGCTCTAATCACCACAAGTTTTACTTCTTAATCGTATAAATCATTGCTTAGATACAGCTCGGGTTATATGTATAATACACAGTAGCGTAGCAAAATATTTTTGGCTAGTTGCCAGACGTGGCCCAGGTGCTTAATTTCTGTTTCTCTGGAAATAATTTTTATTAAAAAAAATCAAAACTCTTTAAATACATCTTTAGGGTCCTAGATCACGCGGCCCTGGGCCTAGTTGTTTGAGGGACTGTAAGTTTTGCTTACACAGCCCTTGCTGTAGTTAATTCACTGATAATACATTCATATAATGATATTTAAATAAATAGTTCTAAATTATAAATGCCCATATTAGATAGAGTGGGGGCCAAACATTGTAGGGACCCGGGGGTAAAGCCTCTTGCCAATCCAACCCTGCTGTTAAATTATAAAAGCTGAAACATTCAGCTTTGTCCAAATTCTTGAATTTATTTTTACTGTTGAAGAAGTTTCTCTCAAAGTTATTGTAAAATAAAACTAAATTTACTTATTTTATATAGATTACTTTTAATTTACTTAATAAATTATATAAAATGTAAGCTTATGCAATTTAAATTTCATTTTATATAATTTATTTATTATAAAAATTTGTTTTTACTTTAAAAATAAAAAACTCCTACTTAAAAATATTATTTTATTTGTAAATTTAATTTACATTTGGTTGCATATTACTTTTATGTAATTTATTTTCATACGCAAGTTTTTTTTTTAATATAATTTTTTTTTAGTTAGTTACTTTTATAGGTAAATGTAAATTACAGTTTGAGGAACTTTTATATTATGTATGTAATTTTCAAAAGTAATTAACTTTTAAATATAAAAGTTAACAGATTTTTCATGTCACTTACTTTTACGTGTAAAAGTAAATGACTTTTTGATGTAATCTACTTTTACATAACTTACTTTTAAAAGTAAAAAAAACTTACATTATAAAGTAAAAGTCGTTTCAAAAAAATCAATTACTTACACGGAGATGTATACTTATGTAATTTACTTTTTGATAAAAAATAACTTACTCGTGTAAGTAAAGTAAAACAACCATCCCTATTATAATCGTTGAAGCAAAACTTCTTTTGTTTGCAACATTGTTGTACACATTGTTGTCACATTGTCACATTGTACGTCACATTGTTGCAAAAAACTAGAAAAAACAAAGTAGAATTAAGATTTTATTTAAATTTTTAAGGATAATTCCTTTTATTAAAAATATATAGTATATATTTTTATACGATTTACTCTAATAAAACTAAATATATTAATTTTTATGTTATTTCTTTAAAACTATTTATTTATTACTATTGTAATAAATACAAACTCTTATCCATGAAAGGATATATCTGTAACAGTTTTATATCTTTTTGTGCAATAGTATGCACCATAGTTAAAATTAATCAAAAAAGTGTAAGATTAGCGTTTTAAAGCAAAGGCCACGTTTTTAATTATCTAAGGTATTTACTATGGTTAGCTGTCTTTTGAATTATCCAAAATTAGGTTTGTGATTTTGAAGAAAACACAGACCTAGAGCTATTGCCAGCGCATGCGAAGTTTTTATAAAAATTAAAAACCTTCTTTTGAATCATCCGAACTAAAAAAATAATATCAATTGCATCATATATTTATCTCAAAAAATAATTTGCATTATTTATATATTTGTTTAACAATTGTTTATATATTTGTATTTTTTTTTGTTTTGAGCATTGCTTATATAATCGTATTTTTTTGTTTTGTTTTGAGCTATTAAACAAAATAAATTATGGTACATAGCCCATTAACAACGAGCGGCTATTTCCTGCAAGGAGATTAATAAACCTCCTTAATTTCCTGAGATCAACGTATCGCCCGAAAAAAGTCCACGTTAGCCGGATTTTTATATACTTACCACGTGTTTTAATTAACACGTGTTTTCTGTCAACGCAATGTTTTTTGTGGTTAAAAACAAAAGTTTAAAAACCTTAAACAAATTTAGTTAAACTTGTTTAACATTTTAAAACTTTTTTTTTATTAAAAAACATTATATGCAATATTTTAAAGTATATTATGGTTAAAAAAAATTTTGCTAAATTTGATTAAAATGGTAAGTTTAAAGTACTGTTTAGCATAAATCTTTAATATAATAATAAAGATATTAAATAATAATAAAAGTATATGCAGGTCAAGTTACATAAAATGTGACGTTATGTAATATAAGGTATGTGAATTAAAATTTTTAAAATGGTCAGATTTTTGGTTGTTACATGTCATTAGAAGGAGCATGAACTCAATATTTCAAAACTGAAAAAATTATAAAAATCGAACAATTCCAAAAAAAGTTATGACGTTTTAGGTACCGAATTTTGGATATATGGATTTGTTGAAGAAACTGTGGTCAAAATAAAGTTTTTATTAACTGGAATTAATATTTCTTTGTAAATTCTTATCTAAATACTTATAAATTGATATCAAAAGATAGATATAACAATGAGCTATGTAGCAAATTTACAATAACCTCTACTCACCAGGCATATCCAGGGAGCTCAAGAAAGTGCTAAAACACCATCTTAACAAAAATTGCTTTTTTTTTACTTAACAAACATATTGTTGGTGACTTATTATTTAGTGGCGATGCCACTAGAGATTGCAAAAAAAAAAATAAAAAAAAAATAATAAAATGACTTTAAAATAAAAAAAACCTATAATGTATTAGATAAACTTCATTTTAACAGTGATAGAAAATAAGAAAATGAATATTTTTACTATATTATTATGATAAACTGCTCTTAAGTTTTTAAACTTTTTAGAACTCAAATTTATAAAAAAGGTAATTTAGAAATTGTTTTTATATCTCTTCCTTACTCATAAAATCACCCACATGTTTCATAATGACATATAGCAAGTAGCTAGTCTAACATGTATTTTGACTCTTCACAGAGTTTTAATAAAAACTAAAGAATATCTAGTTAATAAAGAAACTAATTGTATTAGTACTCTTTTAAACATTTGAAGTTTTTAAATTGTTAAAAAAATGTTAATATAATTAATATTGTTATTATTATCCAATATTTTATTAATATAACTATTAAAAGTAATATCAAGAAATGCTAATTTTAATGTATATCACTTATGCATTACAAATTATAATGTATAAGTGAGATTAAAATGCAAGTATAATAACATATATGTAATATATATGATATACAGCATGTATATACACATGTTGTATATCATATATATTACATATATGTTTTTATATATATATATATGTATATATATATATATATATATATATATATATATATATATATATATATATATATATATATATATATATATATATATATATATATATATCCTTATAGTGTAGTCAAAAGAGTCTTTTAATGTAAAAAAAAGTCTCTTTCGACTACAATTTTAATTACCTAGTCTCTTAAGCTGTATTTGATTATCGTCGAAATGTCAAAGCAATTAAATTAATGCGGAAGTACATTAAATTTTATTGTTTTTTTTTTAAATTTTTAAAAAACCACAATGATAACGACTAGAAAGTTTTTTTTAATGAGTGGTGTTTTTGTTTTTTTTTTAATTAAAAAACATTTTTAAAACATGCGTAAATGTTGCTACATCGACTATCTTATAGCCTGCTGCTACAAGGGAGTGTTTCTACATCGACTATCTTATAGCCTGACTCGCAACGGAGTGCTGCTACATCGACTGACAAATAGCCTGACTCGCAAGGGAGTGCTGCTACAACGACTGACAAATAGCCTGACTCGCAAGGGAGTGCTGCTACATCGACTGAGGGTTTGGTTTGGGCAGGCAGTCTATCATTTAAAAAAAAAAAAAAATTTAAGTTTTTAAACTTTTTCTGGTCTGGTTTATTAACGCGCTCTTTAAAACTACAGTTTATGGGAAACTTTTTCTGACTACCATGCAAGAGTATATATATATATATATATATATATATATATATATATATATATATATATATATATATATATATATATATATATATATATATATATATATATATATATATATATATATATATATATATATATATATATATATATATATATATGTATATATATATATATATATATATATATATATACATATATATATATATATATATATATATATATATATATATATATATATATATATATATATATATATATATATATATATATATATACATATATATATATATATATATATATATATATATTATATATACATATATATATATATATATATATATATATATATATATATATATATATATATATATATATATATATATATATATATATATAAATATACATATATATATATATATATATATATATATATATATATATATATATATATATATATATATATATATATATATATATATATATATATATATATATATATATATATATATATATATATATATATATATATATATATATATATATAAGACTTAATAGAATTGACTTTCACATTATTTATATTTTAACATATAACAATATAATATAACAACTTCACATAGTTTATAATTTAGTTATAAAAATTTTAGTAAGAATGCAACAACTAAGTAATAAAAAATTGCCATTTGTTTATTTTAAGACAATATTTACAAACCCCTTTTGTTCCCATTGAAGATTTCAGAAGGAAATTAGGTACCAAAAGTGTGAGTAAAAAATAGAGATAGTGTGCATGATAATTTTTTAATTAAATTTTAATTTATTGAAAAAATTGTTACATTATGAATAAATTTTAATTGTTGATCTTTTCTAATTTTTTTTTACACAAATAAAATAAATTAAATATAATGTTTAAAATAAACGCATTGTGTGTAACGTTTAAAATAAAACGCATTGTGTGGCTTTATATCTTTACTTTTTTTAAGTCTTAAGTGTCCAGAAGCTCTAAACATGTTTGTTAACCTATGATCTGCTATAAGAAAAAAATTAATGAGATTTAATGACTTGAAACTTATTGTTTTTAAGCCCAGAGTCCTGGAGTCTTGGAGTCCTTGTTACCATTATACCTAAGGGCTCTGGTTTCAAAAAATTATTGTTCCTCTAACATAAAAGTCTTAATTTATTTCCTATTAGTAGTCCTTAAACTTATTTACATTTTTAGAGCTCTTGGATACCAAAAACTAGAATGAATTAATCTTTTTGTGTCTTTCAAATCCGGAGTCCTTTTAGGACTCCACATCCCTGGTGTAAATTAACAAAAAATGTTATATTTAAATTTTTTTATGTATGCGTGTATTTTTAAATGTTTAAAAGTTTTTTTCAATGTCCTTCTAAAAATCTTTTTAAAGAATATTCTTTTAAGTTACTTTAAATTATGAATAAGTTAAATTAAATCTTCCTGCTGCAATGGAATGATTTAATAGCTTTTTTTTTCTATTTTTTGCAAAGAATTGTTTAAAACCTTTTTTTTTTACTTGACTTACAGAGCATGAAATGATTAAAAATTATTATTTTAAATAGACTATGTTATTTTTTTAAACAATTTGTTTTTGCAACTTTTTGGAATAAATAACTATACAATTTAAAAATAATATATAATGCTTTTTAATTTTTTTATTGTGACTGTTCTTAAATGCTTCAAAAATTCTTATTCGTCTAGTTTCTTTTCCTTGAACATCAGTTCTTTGGAATTTGCTTCATTCTTCTTGTTTTCCTGATTCATATAATTTGCAATCTTTTAAGTATATATGTATATATATATATATATATATATATATATATATATATATATATATATATATATATATATATATATATATATATCAGTTGTGGACAGGATCAGGTGTGCGATCGCACTCAAATAATGACCACATATTTATTATTTTTTTGCAACTACTTAACCACAGCTTTTTAGATTTTTAAAATTGATTTTAAAAAATTAGATTTTAAAACGATTTTAAAAGTTAGATTTTAAAAAGCCACAGACAAGCTTTCAAAAAAAAAAGTTATATGCGTTGTCAGGTGTCAAGTGCAATCACAAGCCTTTCTTGTCCATGTCTGAAATAAAACACGCTTTTGGTTTTTCCTATCTTTTCTTAGATTTTGCAGTATTATGTATGCGTAAATCTAGCTTTTACGGAAATATTTTTTTTTTAAATTTTGCCAATTTTGTGCCACACTTTATGAAGAATTTTTAAGAGTGGCATGGTATGAAAATGTTTTGATGTGTTATTTTTCGAAAGTATTTTAACATTTTAATTATATTGATGAATGTAACACTTAAAAAACTCATAAAACTGCATCTAATTATACAATATTGAAAACAAACTTAATATAAAAAACACTCTAAATCTTTTTAATGCATTAAAATAAACAATTTTGAACTTTAGTTTGAGCTTAAAAACTTCAATTAAATTTTTTTATATTAATGTCCCTGGTCTGAATAGAAACTTTGAAAACGCTGAAAAGACACATGTCAATACATTGGTATACGACAAAGTGTTGCTAATGTAAAGATATGTGCTAATGCTTTGGTGTACACCAATGTGTTGGCACATTTCACAAAAAACTGTTTTGTTGAGTTTTAAATGAAATTCCAGATATTTTTTGCCCAATTAGTTAATACTTTTTTAGGTTGATTATTTTTCCATTTTTACCTATTATAAAATTTCATGTACAAAGAATAAATTACAGTTTCTTTATTATTTTTTTAATTTAGAAAAGTTCACTTTTTGCCATCCTTACTAAACCAAAACACAGTGTTGGTACTGGAGAAAACAAAAAGAAAGTATCTCAAAAAAAAGTTAATCGTCAACTTGTTCCTCACACTCTAAAAAAAAACATTTGTAAGTGATAAGGCTCAATCACAACAACTAAATAATGAAAAAATTGACAAAAGTAAAGCTGAATTAAGCGAAGATGAAGAAGTGTTAGATGATTGTAATTTTTTTAGCTTGGTGTGGAAATACTTTAAGTATTAAGGAAAAAGATTTTGTTGTAAGTGTAGAAAATAAGTCAAATTCAAATGATTTGAATGTAACAAGAGACAGTCTTTTTAACCTGCTTCAACAGTACAACAACTGTGTCACTCTTCAAGTTTAATTAATAAAGAATCTTCTGCATGCTCTTCTGAATCTTCATATAAATAAAAAAGTTATAGCGATGTTACCGCTCCTTATGCAGAGTGTTATAGCGATTTTCCATATGACAAGTTACCATGACAATTTTACAAGTCCATATGACGAGTGTTAATGATGTTACCGCTCCTTATGATAGTGCAGAGTTTAACAGTATAACCTTGAGTACTTTATAAAATTCGAACACATAATATTTTGAAGGTCACCACATAAAAAGTGAACCAGAATAATTTTTTGCTTATGGTTATCAGAAGACTTACAAAGAACCTGAAAGCACATTAGTAAGATTTTTCATTATTAGATATATATATTTAATCACATTAATGCATAGTAATAATTACTAAAAAATGTTCGTTGGTTTGGTTGATAATTTTTTTTTTTTTTTAAATTGTCAGTTAAAAAAGATTTAAACCATCATCCAATGCCAAACTAGCAGTCATGCCATAAATATATCAATAAATCAACCTAAGATTGACACTAGCGTAGTAATTCAGGAAAAAATATTAGCTTTATATAATATTGAGACTTTTTTTAAATAAATTAATTACCCCTTAATACTTTACTATGCACAATGACGTTCTTAAATTTTAATTTTATCATTTAGTTAACAAACTTTTTGTACAAATCATTTAGTAAACAAATCATTTAGTAAACAAGACTCAGTCAAGCACTTATTAAATGGTTTAGAGAGAATTGAAGAGAGTTCTGGAGAAAGAATGTTGTCTGGACCACAAGCCATAGAAGAGTTTAATCAAGATATGAATTTAGCAACAAAAGCTGGAGTTATTTGAATATCTTACAATGGGTTAACCTGTTTAATTGGAATGAAAGAAACAAAATGGCTGTAAGATTCAAGAGTCGAATAAGAAAAAAAGTTCTTTGCAAATAGTTCAGCTTTATCCTTGTGAGAGGTAATAAGATCAGTCCTATGAATGAGAGATGGAATGTTATTCCTTCCTTTGTTAACAACGCCGTTGAAGATTTTCAAAAAGTTTTTAGAGCCTTACTTTTAAGATAAGATACGAGATTTAGTGAACTGAGAATAATGGAGTTTTGCATCTGACAGTACCTTTTTACATTGATTTCTGGCAATAATAAATAGCTGTTTGTTCTTAAGAGAGTTTTTCTTTAGAAAAAGATGAAAAAAAAAGATTATGATTTAATATACCAGCTGCACAAAAGGAAAAACCATGGAGTAGAATGAGGGTTGACTTGGAACTGACAAGAAGGAATAAAAGCATCCATTCCTGTCTGAATCCAGGAGGTTACATAAGAGGCACATTTTTCAGCTGAGAGGGAAAAGACATCAGCCCAAGGATCGTCACAAAGATCATTTATTTTAGATGATTTATTTTAATGTAGATATGCAGAGGTGTTGAAATTAAACATTTTTGCCAAACCTCTATATTTCCACATTTAATGATTTTTTACAGATATTATGGTTTGCATCAGCATCACTTCCATCATTTATTTTACATAATAACCAGATAAAGCTCTTCATTATGAAGTTTGTCTGAAATATAAAACTATACTGTTCATAACTGACATTAAATATATAACTATTATTCACATACATTTGATACCAACACATTATCTGTATTTTACAAATAGTAATTTTGGTATAGTATCTATACAGTATATAAATACTATATTGAAATTAACATTGTTAATTTTCAATGTAAACGTTAGATTCTAAATGCATTGTAATAAAGACAATAAAATAACATAACAAAAAAATTAAAGTAATAATATCCAGTATAGAAATTTAGGTAATTGATTTTTAATTAATTTTTGAACAAAAATAAAAACATAAATAGCAAAAACAGCTTACATAAAAGTAATTAGAAAAAAATTGTTATTTACAATTACAAATAAAAGTAAATTTTTTCTTTGAAATTTTATACTTTAATTTGTAAGTAAGTAAAATGTAAGTTATATTATTTACTTTCTCAAAGAACAGTCATTTCATGTTGATTTAACATAGTTTTTGAGATAGGTAGTGTATTCAAATCCATTGCCTATTTGAGGGCACTTCTAGGTAATATTTCAGGTAATACTCTGATATATGTGAGCAATATTTGTGGTGGAGCATTGGGAAAGAATTTTTTTTATGTAAATATTGTCAACATGCGGGTATACCAGTAGTGTAGAGACGGACTCCCTGCCGCATCAACATCGACTGCTAAGACAGTTTTCAAAAAATTCATTTAAACTATCTGATATAATTTATATGATTAAAGGAGTGTTTATCAAGTATAATCTTTTATTGCAATTTATCATATATAATCTATTTGAAAAAATATGGTAAGAAAAGCCGGTCCAATCTTCCATTATAGGATCTGGGCTAATAACTTCCTTTTTGTTGTGTTGGTGTCTGACCCGCACAAGGATGATTTGAAAAAATAAAATCTTATTCAATTAAAATTGTGCTTTAGAATAAACTTGTATTTTTTTTCAAACATTAGTTTGGCATCACAAGTTTTTTGTTGGCTATCAGTTGTCCCAGAACATTGCAAGTGATTTTTCACTACCTTACAGACTTGCTAGAGATCTGAAACTTCCAGCATTTGTATAAATTTAATAAACATACATGTTAAAATTGTTTTCAGAGCCAACTAGAGAACTCCACTTTTTTAAATTTCTTTTCTTTTTTTTTTTTGATTTTGCTTTATCTTTCAGACTTTACTTTTTGATTTTACTTTATCTTGACAGCATTTGTGTAGTCTCAATAAACATGCATGTTAAATTTGTTTCCCTGGCAAAGGGGGTTGTACCCCTATTTTTTTCTCTAATATTTTGTTTTTCTTAAAAGTTGGGGTAACTTTTTGGAAAAAAAGATTTTTTACAAAAGGCTTTAAAAAGGTATTTTTTGATTTATTTGTTTTTTTGTCAGGAGGAAATAGGTTAGTGGCCCTAATAAAAGTTTACCATAAATAAGTCGAGCATATTTGTAGCTATGCTGCTGCTTTTTGCTTATTCAGCGTGAATTGTTGTATTGTCGTGAAGTATTGTCAGGGCCATCCCAAAGAGGTCTCTCATTGGGCACGGGGTTCGTTTGTGTTTTACAACCTTACATCTAAAGTGGCTCTATTTTCAAATGGCTCAACTTTATACTCCTGTCTTGACAAAAAGTCTTCTTTTTTTGATCGTTTAGAACATGCAGCCAATCTTAAATTTGATCTCACTTCTGTATTAGATTTTGACTTTTTTTTTTTCATTTAGTTTTGAAACAGTAAATTCAAAAACCTTTTCACTTATCAAGATGTCAACATCTCTTTTACAGAGAGCAGTAGCTCCAACCTCAATTAATTCTAAACAAACAGCTGAATCCCTTATGAGATCAACATCTGATTTAGTGAGTATTATTTCACTGGCAGACAGATCATTAAGAATGGAATCTAAAACATTTTTTATCTTTATTTATCTTGAAAGTACTTTGACCAAAGAATTTTTCTAATTTTTATTAAAATTTCACAAAGATTATCTGCCAATTCAACTACATCGTTGTTGCCAAACTCTTCCTGCCATTCCCCACTTAGTTCATCATCAGAATCTTCATCACTTTCATCAACTTCGTCATGTTCATTGTCATTTTTAACTCTTTGAAATGTTCCTTTTTATAAAAGACATCAACAACAGCAAGATGAATACCATGGAAGTGACATAGTTGATGAACATTATTTAAAAGTTTTCCTAATTTTTTCATCAAACAGGTTTTCCTAATTTTTTCACTGACACTATACCAAGAATATCTTGACCAAGATTTAAATTAAATTATAATTAATTTTAATTAAAAGCTTTTTTGTAATCATTTCAAATGCTTTTTCTGCTGTCATAGAACAGTTAATTTTTAAAATGCCAAGGGATTGAACCTGTCATTTCAAAATAAGCAAATTTAAACACATATACTGATGATTTTTCTTTGATGCCCATTCATCTAAAGATAATGAAAACGAGTGTCTCTTTTTTCAACTTTTCAAAGTCATCAGCTAAATCAGACTTTACTTTTTTGCAATATTCCAAAAGCATACATTTCGTGTCTATTACTTGGAATTTTTAAGTTTTATGCTGCCCAACCATTTTTAATATCAATACTTTTCTCTAACTTGAAAATTGTAATAAGATCTACTGCAACAAGTCTGGCAAGAACAATCTCAGGTGAATCAATCTCGTTTCCAAGACAACATCAGTAATTGAAATCTGATTACTCTTTTTCTCAACTGCTTTTTGTTTCTTTAACTCTGAAAGTTTTTTAATTTTAATCTTTTCAACTTTTTCAAAATCAGCAGCTTGTGGCTGCTGGTTGAAATGTTGAAGAGCAATGTTTGCACTTGACAATACACGGATTTATAGTCCCATTCCGCAAATTTTTTCAAAATAGTTTAGAAAAGCAAACATTTCCAGAACTTGA
The DNA here is from genome assembly GCF_022113875.1 of Hydra vulgaris. Taxonomy (NCBI): domain Eukaryota; kingdom Metazoa; phylum Cnidaria; class Hydrozoa; order Anthoathecata; family Hydridae; genus Hydra; species Hydra vulgaris. The sequence continues at coordinate 8,070,200 of NC_061167.1, read as the reverse complement.
GAAGATTTGAGAAAAAATTTGAGAAACAGAATATGACATATTGATATTACTTTGATATAAAATCTTTGATATAAAATCTTTTTAACGCTAAATATCTTTCCTAGGCAAGCTTATTACTAACTTAAGTTCGAAGTATTCATCTTACTAAATGATTTTGTGATAATTTACGGAACGGAACTGAGACTATAAACTGTATTGTTGAACTATTTGAATGAAAAAAACATATTTCCAAACTTTACAACATTTTTCAGTCGGTACAATCCGCTGATTTTCCATATTCATAATCTTATTTATATTTATGTTTTCTAAACAAAATTAAAAGTAAATTTATTATGTTGTTTATATTCATAATGAAAAAATGTCGCCACTACTCAGTCAAAGAAGCGTCAAATTGACTTTATTGGTTGAACAATTAAGAATTAAATGTAAACAAAATGTTCGAACTCAAATAAATAGAAAGACAGGAAAAATTTACGCTTGCTTTTTTTTTTTTAGTGTTTAGTGAGCAAAATCTATTATTATTTGAATTATTTAAAAAATCAAAAAATTATTCAAACAATTTCAAATAAAAATAATTATTTGATTATTTAAATAATTATTAACTCCAACAAATTTCAGTTATTTACTGCAAACAACTATTGCAATACTGTCAACATTTCTATATTAATGAATGGCTATTCATTAATATAGGAATGTTGACAGTATTGCAATAGTTAAGTCCTCTTCTTTATGTCTTCTTAAATAATTGTTCACTTCCATCTTAAATTCTTCAACTGTTTCTTTGAAAATAAAGTAGTGTTATGCTTGAAAATAGTGTTGTGCAATGGAAACTCAATATGCCTGCAATATGCATTATAAAAAAAGTTATCGAAATATGAGGTTAGTAAATATGTCAAAACATTTTATTGAAAAAAAGGTATTTAAAGTCTTTGTGGGAGAAATAAGTCCAAAAAAATATATTTAATAACAGATTTAAGTATAAACAAATTTTATAAGAGATACAATTTGATGAACTGGTGATGAAATGTATTTTCATCACATACAGAGCTTTGTCAATTCACCATACATGGTGGAGCACAATAAGCACAACCATGTGTGCAATAAGCAGCCTCTTTCTTTTGCATGTGGCCGAAAAAGTTCAATGATAGTTGCAGGAATTCCTTTTAATTGCCTCATGTCTGGCGGATGCTCGCTAGTGCTTCACTGGCAAGTTTTGTAGCAGCTGATATCGATTGCAAAAGCATCAAGATCTATATATAAATTCCATTCTTCAGTTTATATTTTACACCAAGTGTCGCGGAAACGCTCAGATTTTCATTTCTGGAGCAGTTGATCTTCTGAAACACACCTTGAAAGAATAGCTTTATGAATAGAGTGATAGCAAGTAGTATGAAACAAGCCATGCTCAATCTGTTGTTCGAGTAAGGTGCAAGCCCTTTTATGGATTCCTGGATGTTGTATCAAAACAGTGTTGCTGGATGTTGTATCAAAACAGAGAAACAGCACAATTTTTTGGAATACTCCAATTATGCAGTGCTTGCCTTGTAGTGCCATACATTTGTTGCCCACTTGCCTCACTTGCCTCACTTGCTGTGAGCCTTTGAGCAGCCAATAGTTTTTCAGTTCCAAGACTTGACAGCAATATAAGAAGTATATCAACTTTACTTCTGTCTATCAAGTCCGACAATAACTTGCCATCCCAATGAAGGGTTAATGACATGTTAGTAATTTCAGTTAGGAATGAAGCTTTTGAATTAAGTGCTACCTAATGCCATTTTGCATTTATTGCTCAGCATAGTGATTCTGCTGATACAGTGCACTGTTCCAAATTTGCATCAATGCTGTGTGCAATAGTTGACAATACCATTGATTGAGTTCTGTTTAGTTTTTTTAGTCTGTTAAAGTAGCAGTAGCTAAATAATAATAAGTGTGACTTTAGAAGCAGTAGAATCATCTGCAGATACTAATCATTAGAACAATGATCACTTTCATCAGTATTGTTTCTGTCACTGTCACTATGGATGTGTAGCTGTGTAGCCAAATTTTTTGATTTTGTCTTTCTCAAGTCTTTGGCTATTGGTTCTGCTGCAACAGATTTTCTCTCAGCTATTCTACCCTCCACTATAACATCTTATAGTTTGACCTCTAAATTTACTGTTTGTGGTAATAAAAGCTCTTAACAACTCTTTGTGTTTAAAACAAAATCAAACACACCTTTTGTAATATTTAATTGAGGAAACTAAATAAATTTAATTTTTTAATTTTTTTTTTTTTTTTTTTTTTTTTTTTTTTGTTTGTTTTTAAAAAAACCACAAAAATGCAAATTAATAGGCTGGAAAATTTTTATTTTTTTACTGTCTACATACATCAACTGACAAATAAGTAGAGCATGCGAGAAGTGTTGCAACAAGTGCCACTACATCAACTGACAAAACATATATATATATATATATATATATATATATATATATATATATATATATATATATATATATATATATATATATATATATACATATATATATATATATATATATATATATATATATATATATATATATATATATATATATATATATATATATATATATATATATATATATATATATATATATATAAATGTTATTGATTGGGTTTTAAAATCTTATAAAACTTGTTTTAGTTTATTTGTTGTTTTTATTTTTGTTTTTTTAACAAGAGTGAGAGAAATCGATATTAACTGTTTATTTGCATTTTAACTGTTTAAGTTTAAAAAGTATAAAAACTCAAACAAGGCCTGCAATATGCTAAAGAAAAAACTTATTGAAATGTGGAGTTTTGAATCGTGTAATAGAATTTAGGTAAATGATGCCATACTTTAATTGAATTCCAATAGTAATCCAATATTATTGTTCATATTAAAGACCCATTTGTGTTTATTCTGTACTTTATCTACAAAAATTAAGTTCTACTTATGCTGGTTGAAAACATTCTATAATGTTTAATAATTATATTATGTTTAATGAGTCCTATTATGTTTAATGAGTCTAATTCTTCTTCTTGGAGTATCTTAAGAATTAAAAATAATTTAAAATAAATATTTACTTTTAAATCACTACTATGTCTCTCTTCCCTAATGTGCTAGTTCTTAAGCTTTTAAAATAATGATCCTTATTTTTTTAAATTTTATGTTAAAAACTTATATGTTAAAAAATTATAAGTAAAAAAAAATACTAACAATAAGTAGCTCATAAATAAATCTAAATAACTTTTTTTGTGAAAATAAAAGAAATAAGAATTGATTAAATCAATTTAACTTTGTTTTGTACAATATTTTTTTTAGACTGTTGACCCTGTTGATGTCTACCACCAATCAAATGTTGACACACTGTTAGATAAGGATGCTGTATGTTTTTTTTGACTATATGATTGATTTAACATTTTTTAATTTTTTGATTTATTTTAACTTAGTATTTTTGTTTTGTTTACAATTGTTATTTTTTTAATTTATTTTTAAAGATAAAAGCTCTTGTTGGAGGAAAAAAGAAAATAAGAAATAAGGATATTATTATTGATGTGAAAGAAAAAGGTTACAGCTTTCAAAGGAATTCTTAAAGAATCTTACCCAAGATTCTGGTTACAGATCTAAAGTTATAAGTTATCTTTTTAGCATCAGTGATGTGTTTTTTAAAAATGTTCAAATAATTTATAATTACTATTTTTTTTTATTATTTATTTTAGACTAAAAAAGATGAACCTCGTAAATTTGAGAAAAGAAAGTATCAAATCACATATCTGGCTTATCAGGTACATATAAGTTAAAAATTATTTTGTTCTGTTTAAAACATTGTTTGATTTTTTTTTTTTTTTGGACTTGATAGGAATATAAAATACCTTTTTGTACACTGATTTTACAAACTTATTAATTCATAGTTTTATTTTGTTTCTGATATGTCATTCAACTTTTTTATTTCTAAAATGAACATAAGAAATCATGATGTTTATGATACTTCCTTATATTGTAAATCATGTTTCATATAGTTATCATGTTATATATTGTAAATCATGTTTCATATAGTTATCATGTTATATATTGTAAATCATGTTTCATATAGTTATCATGTTATATATTGTAAATCATATTTCATATAGTTATCATGTTATATATTGTAAATCATGTTTCATATAGTTATCATGTTATATATTGTAAATCATGTTTCATATAGTTATCATGTTATATATTGTAAATCATATTTCATATAGTTATCATGTTATATATTGTAAATCATGTTTCATATAGTTATCATGTTATATATTGTAAATCATGTTTCATATAGTTATCATGTTATATATTGTAAATCATATTTCATATAGTTATCATGTTATATATTGTAAATCATGTTTCATATAGTTATCATGTTATATATTGTAAATCATGTTTCATATAGTTATCATGTTATATATTGTAAATCATGTTTCATATAGTTATCATGTTATATATTGTAAATCATGTTTCATATAGTTATCATGTTATATATTGTAAATCATGTTTCATATAGTTATAAGTACAGACTAGTTACTAAGTACTTCCAGACTAGAACATAAATGCATTAAAAAATGCAATTTATAAATAAAAATTTTCTGAGTTCAATACTCTTACTTTTTCATTTAAAAATATAAAATCCTCAACATTTCAATCCAATATAGTTTCTGTTATCACCTTTTTTTTTTTTTTTTTTATGTCATTTTTTTAAATATATTTTATGTTATTTTTTTACAATTTTAAAATTACAGTATTTATTACTATTTGGAAGGTTTTGATTAAAAAGTTGATAATTTGGTTAAAACCCTAACTTATTTTTTAAAGTTAATTTTCTTTTGTTTCACACCATGGTGTGGTTTGGTTCAATATCATGATACAATAATAATTAAATTAGATGTTTTATATCAAAATTTAAGTTCCCATTTCCATGACAAAAAGACAATCCCATTTCCATGGGATTGTCTTTTTGATATTTCTGCAGGTGGTTTTAACATTAATATTTGGAAGTTTTCAAATGGTGATCTTCATAGCGATAGTTTTAATGTTTTGACTTCAAAGCAACTAAAATTAAATGACAAAATATCAAAAGCTTTGATAAATCAGTTAAAGATACAAGATGGTGCCAAGGAGCAATTTAAAGACAAAGATTTTAGATGAAATTTCAACTAAAATCTGAAGAAGAATGAAAGAGAGAAAAAAAAAAATCATTTTCATAAGCAAGAATTTTATAAAGAAAAATAATACAAAGTCAAAAAACGTAAAAAAAATCTGGATAAAAGATAAAAACATCTTGAAAATGATAAAAAAATCTAAGGGTAGAACTCGCTCAGAGAAAAAAAAAAAGCAAAATAATCTATAATGACAACTTGATAGGTATGCAAATTACCCATAGAATGGTAAACATTGCCATAAAAAGACTTAACAATGTTGCAATACATGTATATGAACTTAAAAAAATGTAGTGAATATAAGGCCCGCAGGAATAAGTGGGGGGGGGGGGTTGTTTAATTTTACTTATTAAACAAAACTGTTTCAAAAAATGTTTTTAAATTTCCAATATATCTATATGTATGTATGTATGTATGTATATATATATATATATATATATATATATATATATATATATATATATATATATATATATATATATATATATATATATATATATATATATATATATATACACTTACTAAAGCGTGTTTTGATAAGCATTTGCTCATTTTTTCTGCTTACCTTAAGCTATACCGTTTTTTTCGAAAAAGAAGAAAAAACAAAGAATAATGAATGAAACGATTGCTTCCCCATCCCAAACCCTCAGTCGATGTAGCAGCACTCCACTGCGAGTCAGGCTATTTGTCAGTCGATGTATGTACTGAAGATTGCTTACCTTAGTACGCAATACTATTTGTATATATATATATATATATATATATATATATATATATATATATATATATATATATATATATATATATATATATTAAATTTTCAAAAAGTTTTTTCATACTTTTTTATATCGCATAGAGAAATTCACCGTCCTCCTGAAACCAGGTTAAGTGTCAAGTCCGTTCCTGGAGAAACCGCGATATGCCTGTGAAAGCTTATGACCTAAGGATTCCAGAAATATCAAATCATCCTATTACGTCTGAGAAAGAAAAATCATTTTGAATTTTTTTCCTTATTGCACAGATATGAGAAATGACAGCATTCAAAAATTTTACATTTTTACAGCAGCAAATATTTTTTAAGATATACAATTAAACTTCAGACATTACAAATATTAAAACATGTAATTTTTAAAATATTTAATGACAAAAAAATTCGGGAAAAAGCACTTTTTTCTGAACGCAAATTCTGTGAAGGTCGAGTTTTCAGCTCTCTTTGAAAAAATAAGGAAAATGCCTAAGTCAGCTCAAACTCATGTCAAAAACCGCAAAGCTGTATGTCTATTGTGTTTAAAAAAGGCCAATAGAGTGCTGACAGCATTTTTGATTGACAAAGTCCAAAAAATATATAGCCGACCAATTGACTTTGATGACTTAAGAATTCCTCAAGGTTTGTGTGACCCATGCAGAACTGCTTTAAGAAAATGTGATGAGGGGAAACAAGTGGAACTACCTCAACTATTTGAGTTTGAAACAATAATTGTTAGGCCCCAAACAAGAGGACAGCAATGCAACTGCCTGATCGGAAAAAAATGAAGAACAAAGCTTTGATAGGCATTGCTCAAAATGTCTTTCTCTAATTGGTAGGAGTCTACCTCATCCATGCTCTACTGCTCAGTTTCGTGAAAATTTACGAATTTTGGCAGCAGGTGATTGCACAGTTGCAGAACAAATTGCATCATCAGCAATTGCAAACAAGGAATCATCTCCTCATGGGACAGTTTGTCTTGCCCAAGCCAAGGGGGGGGGGGGATCTCTGCCAATAACTCTAGATAATGTACCTCAAAAACTTTTTCAAATTTAGGTTTTGGAAATAATTTTAAATAGGCTTTGTGTATTTATAGGACCATCGAATTCAAGGCAACTTTTCAAGGATCATCCAGTTGTCTCAGCAAAAGATCTTGCTCAAATTCCGATAAATACAGGCTTATCAAACACTGGGATTAAAAAGTTGACATCTACAGTGAACCATGTTACTGCTGCAAAAGTCTTTAAGCTAAATATTCTCAAGAAGTTTCAAAAACTTGGAAAAAGCTTGGGAGATAATTTCACTCAGACTACCATGACATTTATCTTCTCTAATCAGGCAAAATCAAACTGCATTATTGCTCATTGTAAAAACTTGAACAATCTCATTGAAGAGCTTCTTCTCTCACAAAAGATTTTTTCACAATACATTATCAAACTTGGAATAGATGGTGGTGGAGGATTTTTAAAAGTTTGCTTGGGTGTCTCTGCCAAAGAACCGGAATATGGAGAATGTTCACCTCCCAACAAACGTCTTCTGACATCTCAAGCCCCTAAAGATTCTGGAGTCAAAAAGCAACTTCTCGTGGCTATTGCAGAAGTTCAAGAAAACTACACAAATGTTAAACTCATTCTCTCACTTCTTGCCATTAAAGATGTCAATTTTGTTATCTCTTGTGATATGAAATTGGCAAACATCATTTGTGGCTTACAAGCACATTCTTCTTCCCATCCCTGCACTTGGTGCAATGCAGAGAGTTCAAACCTTTCAAATTGTGGGACACTTCAAACTTTTGGGTCTTTGTAGCAGTCTTTCAATAAGTTTACAGCAGCTGGCTCAAACACAAAAAATGTTTGGAAACGTGGTTCATGAACCAATAATCTCACTTGGTGATTCTGCCTTTGTCTTTACCTCATACCACCAATGGAGCTTCATCTGCTTTTGGAAGTAGTAAACCATCTCTTCAAGATTCTCAAAAACACGTGGCCAAAAGCAGATGAGTGGCTTCAAGCATTGAACATAAAAGCTCAGGCCTTTCATGTTCAAATTTGGAGAAGTTGTGTCAGCATGTTTTGGCAACAAGTTGAATGAAAGCTTTGTAGAAAAAATTGATGCTTTCAGAAGCTCCTTTCTAGCTCTACCATATGGGAGTGTGACACCCAAGGTGCACACTTTTTTTTTTACACGTAAAAGGCTTTGTCTTTAAAAACAAAACTTCTCTCGGAATTTATAGTGAACAGACAACAGAAGCCATGCACCATCATTTCAATACTCATTGGACAAGATACAAGCGCCCCATTGGTCATCCAGAATATGGACAGAGGCTTGTTTACTGCCTTGTGGACCTCAACAGCAAGAATTTTTGATAAAATTAATCATGGTGAAGAGAAAATTAAAGAAAATCCAAAAATTTCTTCTTGGAATTGAATTTACATGCAGTTTTGTTTCCAAATTTGAATTTTTTTCTTGAATACTTATGTTTTGAAAACTTTATTGGTTCATAGAAAAGTTTTATTTTTAAAGAATACTGTAAAAAAGCAAAATTTTTTAATGCTGTCATTTCACATTTTGGTGCAATAAATAATAATTTTCAACATTGTTTTTCTTTCTCGGACGTAATAGGATTCTTGGTATTTCTGGAATCCCCAGGTCATAAGCTTTCACAGGCATATGACAGTTTCTCCGGGAACAGACTTGACACTTATCCCGGTTTCAGGAGGACGGTGAATTCTTACTATTTCTTGATTCATTTTTTTCAATTTTTTTTTTCCTCAAGTGAGCCAAAAATAAAAATAAAATAACAATTTAGCTCTTTTACAGATATTTAAAAAAAAATGTTTATAAAGATGAAATACTATTTCAAAATGTTTATAAAGATGAAATACTATTTCAAAATGTTTAGTAAACTTTAAATTACTGTTTTTCACTGAGATTCATAAAATTTTCTGGTAAGTCATATTTTTTACTTTAGAAAATACCTAGGTACTAGGTAGGTACTAATTATTACAATTTTAAAATTTGTTTAAGTTTGCAAAATACAAAGCTCATATGGCAGATTAAGCCTAATATTGTCATAACTCAGAAACGCTTGGTGTTAGAAAACCAAAGAAAAAAGAGTTATTATTATTAGTATTAATATTATTATTATTATTCAGTTATTTATGATAAATCTGTTTTGTTGCGTGTTAAGGATTTGGTATTGAATAACTTTCAATGAGATATTTGTCTTAGGGAAAAGAAAGAGAACACGAGCTTCGCCAGGCATAGTCAATCAGTAAAGCAACCCGGCGCGATCCACAGTCAAAGTATGGTTTTTAAATCAATCATTGTTCGTCCACGTGCTTAACTTTCATTTTTTCAAAGATTTTAACTTTTTATTTATAATTTTACGAAAATGGATTTGTAATTCCTTATTTAAAAAAGATTATTAAAAAAATTTTCAATGTTTTTTTTTATATATATATTTTCAATTTAATGATATATTAAAGTAATTAAAAACCAAAAAATATTTTTTCATCATAGTTTTTTTTTTGTTTTATTCAGTCAGCAAAGAATAATGGATTAAATCATGTTACTATAGAGGTTGCCAGTTTTTTTATTTTATACAAGTTTTATGTAACGAAGCGATACCTTGTAAGTAAAACAATATTCTGGCTGTAAGAAATGGTTCAATAAATAAACATGCAATTTTGGTTTACAACCCTTTATTACCAGTAAACCAAATAACGAAGAAAACTCCGGGTTTTTTTTAGTATGTACACAAATAAATATATGATGTTCTGTGTAAAAATTAATTCAAAATATTTAATGGTTTTCGGACTATAAACCTACTTCCATTTTTAGCAGGAGTGCAACGCATAGTGCAGTGATAGAATTAGCAGCAATTAATTTAAGTTTAACCATGGAAGTATAAAAAAAAGATGAAAGTTATCGAGCCGCAAACATCAAAGCAATTTCATGTCGTCTCGGGAAAAAACAAAGATAAATTAAAAAAAAAAAAAATTTAATTTAATTTGATATTTAAGTAAACACAATTTAAGAAACAAGAATACTTATAAAAATTTTAAATCTTTTTGGTTTTTTCATAAAAACATAAAATAATAATATCATATAATTTATCATGTTTTTCCAAATTTTTTCTTTTAAAATATTTTACATGATTAACAACTACTTTGCTGGTAGAGATAATTCTTTTATTATTAGGAAAAATGTTGATAACAATTCTTCTAGCAAGTTTTACCCTAGTTTTATATGCATTGGACAAGAAAAAGTCTGAAAAGTGGTTAAACAAATGTTCTAAAGTTCGTCGTGCGTGTAAATTAAAATTCTTTATTTTGTTATAAGAATAGTCAATTAAAGCAAAGGGTGTGCAAACATAATCCAATAGTGATGATAAAGGAATAGTAAGACCACCTTTAGAAATAATTCAAAGCTCAGAAAAGGAAAAAATCTATACCAATTCCATTACCGTCTCTAAAAATAGAAAATAAATTTATCGAAAGAACCAAAGCAACAAAATTTTTAGGAATACTTATCGATGAGAATATTTCATGGAAAGCTCACATAAACTTATTAAATACCAAAATAAGAAACAACATTTGCATGCTTTACAAAGCTAGACCGATGCTACCCCAAAAAAATTTAAAGCTACTTTATTTCTCCTTCATTCAAACCTATTATACGTATGGTAATATAGCATGGGCAAGTACCCATAGATCCAACCTAGTGGCACTTTATCGACAACAAAAACATGCTGCAAGAATAGTATTTAATAAAGATAAATTTACTCATGCCGAACCTTTGCTAAAGCTTCTAAATGCACTAAATGTCTACAAAATTAACATTTACCAAAATTTGATATTCATGCTCAAATATAAACTCGGACTTGTCCCATTACATTTTTCAGAAGAATTTTTTAAATGCAATAGAAATAAATATGAAACTCGAGGAATAGGAAATTTTAAAGTACCATATAAAAAAACAAAACTATCACGTTTCTCCATCTCGTATCGCGGCCCTTACCTCTACAACAAACTAATAGCTAAAAATACTATAATTACAAAACTACTTAACCATAATTCTCTGAAAACACTTTTAAAAAAACTTGTTCTAAACTTAAACAATTTTACAAACGTATATTAAAACAAATAACTAAAAACCCCTAAAAAATCCACTTTAAAGCAAAGTAAATGTTAGATTTTATTTATATTTCGTACATGTCAATATACTAAGTATAACAAACCATGTAACTATATTTATGTGTATCAAATACAGCTCTTTTCCGTTTTTTGTTTTTGATTATCTAGTAGCTTTTTATGTGTGACTCTTATGCCACCATGAGACTTTGACAAACTGAAATTTCTTAATAAATTAAGTATATAAAATATCGCAACTAAAAGCGGTTTCTTGATGACAAGACCAAAATGGTCTTCTGCAAGTTTCCCGCGTCTTTTAACAGTGTTACTTTTTTATATATATTATTATTTGTATTAAAAAAAGTTTTCTTATTATATGTACGGTATTTTTTTTATACAATGTAAACGAACTAGTTTATATTTATGATCACGTATTTGTAAAGCTTTGATAAAAGACAAAAAAAAAAAAAAAAAAAAAAAAAAAAAAGAATAAGGCAAATATATAGCCATGAAAAATAAAAATGAAGGCGCCAAAAGGCATCAAAAAAAAAAACATCAAAAATAAAAGGCTCAGAAAAATCGTTTCAAAATTATTTTAGTGACTTTGAGAGTTCATTGCCAGAGAGTGATCTAACTTTTGATGAACTAGAAACAGCAATCAATCAAAAAGAATAAGGCCCCATGTATTGACAACATCTCTGGTAATGTTGTGCTTTATGTTTTTTCTACAATAAAAAGTCCTATTTTTAATATCTTCAGCTCTTCTTCAAAAACGGGATTGTCCGACAAATTAAAAATAGCAAAAATTGTACCTATATTTAAAGATGGAGATACATCTGCAATAAGCAATTATAGACCAATCTCAATTCTCCCTATATTTTTTAAACTCCTTAAAAGAATAATTTACAACAGACTGTATAAACATTTAATAGAACACAAAATCTTAAGTGAAAATCAATACGGATTTCAAACGCATCATTCAACGGAACATACTATCCTAGATTTCATTAATAACATTACCACTTCCTTTAATGATGAAAAATTTGTATTAGGAGTCTTAATTGATCTTACAAAGGCGTTTGCCACTGTAGGCCACGCAATATTGCTAAAAAAAATGGGAAAATATGGCATAAAAAATCAAACTATAAATTGGTTTGCTAACTACCTAGACAACAGACAACAATGTGTTACTATAGATCACTATAACAACTCGAATCAACTAAAAATCAAATGTGGGGTCCCTCAAGGATCTATTGTATTTCTAACTTAATTCTATTTTTAATGTCAACGAGCTCCCTAAAGTCTCATCTATGTTAGATTGCATAATTTTTGCAGACGACACTAATCTGTTTTATTCTTCTAGCTCAATCAGTGACCTCTTTATAACCGCAAACTTAGAACTTATTAAACTTAACACATGGTTCAGAGCTAAAAAATTGTCATTAAACCAAAAAAAAAGCTACCCCATCAATTTTACCAACTCATAGTATAGACAACACAATTATTGAACGAACTCAATCATCTAAATTTCTTGGTGTGCTTCTTGACGAGAATTTATCATGGAACTCTCACATAAATACCATTAATACAAAAATCTCAAAAAACATTGGTCTACTCTATAAAGCAAGAAACTATCTATCGTTCAAAAATTTAAAACTTCTTTATTTTTCCTTTATACACAGCTATCTATCATACGTCAATATTGCATGGCAAGTAGCCATAAAACTAAATTAATTTCCCTCTTTAGACGGCAGAAACTCGCTTCAAGAAATATATTTTATAAAAACAAACTGACTCAGGCAAACCCATTACTAAAACAGATAAATGTTTTAAACATTTACCAAATCAATATTTATCAAAATATTTTGTTTATGTTCAATCATAAATTGGGAACTGTTCCAAGTCGATTTATAAATAACTTTTTTAAAACTAATATAAATAAATTTAGCACAAGAGCAACTGGAAACTATATAGTACCTTTGAAAAAAAGAAAACTATCCCAATTTTCTATAGCATATCGTGGTCCTTACTTGCATTATAAATTCGCCAAAAAATCCATCAATATCCTTCCTCAAAAATATAAATTCCTTAAAAGCTAATCTTAAAAAACTCGTCTTAGATACAAGCAGTTATATGGAAATTTTCTAATATCTTATGAGTAATTCAAATATCAAAAATATGTCCAAAAATAAAAAATAAAACAAATATATAAGCAAGTATGAATATATATATATATATATATATATATATATATATATATATATATATATATATATATATATATATATATATATGTATATATATATATATATATATATATATGTATATATATATATATATATATATATATATATATATATATATATATATATATATATATATATATATATATATATATATATATATATATATATATATATATATATATATATATATATATATATATATATATATATATATATATATATATATATATATATATATATATATATATATATATATATATAGGGTTGCCGGACGTCCAGCTTTTAAGTAGGAGAATATATATATATATATATATATATATATATATATATATATATATATATATATATATATATATATATATATATATATATATATATATAGTTGCCAGACGTAGGAGAATACAGCGCCAAACCTGTAAAAATAATTATTTTTACTGTGTTCTCTTTCGTAAAAGCCGGACGTCTGGCAGCCCTATTATATACAAATAGTATTGCGCACTAAGGTAAGCAATCTGACGTCATACTGAAATAGCCTGCTGCTGGGGGCTTCAGTACATACATCGACTGACAAATAGCTTGACTCGCAGCGAAGTGCTGCTACATCGACTGAGGGTTTGGTATGGGGCAGCAATCGTTTCATTCATCATTCTTCGTTTTTTTTCTTCTTTTTCTAAAAAAGCCGTATGGATTAAGGTAAGCAAAAAAAGTTACATTTATATTGTGCTCTTTCCTAATAGCGCGACTAATTATATTGAAAAATATAATAAGTAATGAATAAAATAGTTATAAGTATCTCATGAAATTATATAAAAAAAGGTTTCTCGATGACAAGACTTCAAACAGTTTTCTGCGAGTTTCCCTTGACTACATAACTAAAGGTTTATTTTTTCCATTTTTAAGAGTTATTTTGTCTTTTCAAAATATAAACTGTAAAACTATTTTACTTTATTTTATTACTTTGTACATCAAATATATCTTGATATTATTTTAGTTATTTTTGAAGCATTTCGACTCTATTTGCAATGAAAGTATATATTGTTAAAACTATTTGTAATAAAAGTATGTATTGTTAAAACTATGTAGTTGTAAAAAATATATGAAAAAAAAAAAGTTAAATAAATATGATCAGGGTTGCGTCAATATTGGCACAACATAAAAATTCTTTGCAACATATACCAAAACGTTTTTTAATTTATTTGCTATATATCCAGCAATACAAGCACCTACTTTCCTACTTTCTGGATCTAGTGTTATGATTTCTGGAGTACATTGAGCTTTATCGGAAGTTTTTCAAATCTGTTAAATTATTTTCTGACTCGAGATTTCAAACTATAACCAAAGTTAATACTTTCTTTAACTATACTTATAATTTTAAAGATTTTTTTAGAAATAGACATCTTTTAAACCAACCAAAAATCTTCCACCACTCATTTGTCTATATTGTCTAAATGTGTAGTATATATCAAGAGCATGTATTTTCTGTCCAAAAGTACGGCAGAAATAAAATAGGAAATGTTTAAAGCTTAGTAAATATCTGCGAATGTAGACGTGCACCTTTGCGTACATATACTTAACCACTAAGGCGCCTCTGTGACCAGCAGCACGTTCAGTCTGGTATAAACAAATTACCTATGTGACTGAATGAAGTGCCTACGTGAGTAGCAGCACGTTCGTTTTGCTATAAAAGCCTATTGTTTTAACGATTCGAGGTCTCATGCTAAAGAATAAGAATAGTTTAATTAAAACTAGAAGCAATACTGTAATTTGCAAAATTGCGAGACTAGTGTACCGAGAACTGAGATTCATCGGTAAATCCAAGTTGCAAAGTGGTGCACATTTAATTTTTACAGATGATGCACCTGCGTGGAATTGTGCATAACTAAATTTATTTAAAAAATAGAATAGAAATCTTAAGCTCTTTTACGCTGTGATTTTCATTAAACTCAATGTGCTATTTTGATTTTTCATTTAACTTAAGGCTTTGCGAGATAAACATGATTTTTTTTTGTTTAGTCTATTAGTAAAATTTAGCGTTAAAATTTAGTCTATTAGTAACATTTAGAAACAATTCTACTTGTATAGGAAATATGTTCCCAAAGATTCCGGTAATAACTAGTTGTAAATATTTGAACGAGAGTATAATAAGATGCACAACCCATTGCTTATAAATAGGAATATTTAAAATATTTAAAAGGCGCGTCTTACCTTAAGTGGTGTGCTGGAGTTTTTCAAAGAAAAATTATTAAAATTGAAAGAAGCAAGAAGCAATGCTGACTTAAACTATGGCAGAGAAAAGCTTCTTGCCGCTATCTAGGCTGAAGTTTGACACATTGGTTTGACACTTAAAAGAGGTGGACTTTTTCTCTCCAGTCATCAATCCTGGCTATGACGTACGGAAAAACTCTGATCTTGAAAGTGAGAAAATTGAGCACGCGCCACTGACAAATCTTGGATGTGAGTTAGAGTTCGCAATGCTGGAAAATTGCATTAAAATATGTGGTGGAACTACATCAATACAGACCATTGCTAGAAAGAATGTTGTGACAACCAATGCCTACTAGCTGAATATAGATTTAAATTACTTGGAAGCGAGAAGAAGAAACGTTGGAAATGGGCAAGGACTTTTTGCGAAGTTGGACGCTAGAAGCTGATTTCTTAGTTTCGGTTTAACAGGCTCGTCGACTAGCGGTGGTTAAACATCAAAAAATGAAGGTAAAAAAATATGGAAAAACTTTAGAGCTTCTAGAAAAGTTCAAAAAACACAATCCCATAACTCCAAAAACTGTAGATATTTTAACGAGAACGAGAAACAGCTGATCAATGAAATTTTGTACCTACGTCTGCCAACGATCTCTAGATCAATCTATAAATGATCCATGATATGACCTACAATCTATAAATGATCCATGATATGACCTACAATCTATAAATGATCCATGATATGACCTACAATCTATAAATGATCCATGATATGAACTACAATCTATAAATGATCCATGATATGACCTACAATCTATAAATGATCCATGATATGACCTACAATCTATAAATGATCCATGATATGACCTACAATCTATAAATGATCCATGATATGACCTACAATCTATAAATGATCCATGATATGACCTACAATCTATAAATGAACCATGGAATAACCTACAACACGTAGAAAATTCTTTTTAATTTACAATATTGATATTAGTATCTCATATATTGCATTTTTACAAAAACATTAATTTTGACGTAAAAATTTTTTTCACAAATTAGTTTTTTTTCAACAAAGCTATTAAAATATTTTCAAACACATGAGACTTTCCTAATTACATAAAATGCATTTATACTTCCCAAAAATTAGAGTTTTACATGCACTGACAGAACGTTTGCTGAAAGAAGTTAGCAAAGCAAAAATATCGGTTTTTATTTTATAAAATTATTTCAAAAAATGATGCTAAAAATTATAACATGCATAGAACTTCAGTAATTGGCGGCGCTTCTGATCTATAGCAATGCGTTAAACGTCCATCAATTTATAGCTCCCTGATTTAAGAGAGTTTCTCCTTAAAAAATTGGAAATTTTTTTAAAAACTGTTTTAAAAAAATAAAATCTTATGTGACAAAATTAAGCGGAAGTGTAAAACAATGAAAATAAATTAATCTTACCAGTGAATCTTAAATTTATGGGTGACAGGATGCAGATGTAAAATTGTTTACAGTTTAACCCAAAATTTTCAATCTTGCAACCTTATAATTTTGATTTTTAATACTCGTCTTATGAATATTTTTATCAAATTCAGGTATTGCGGTAATTAAGTTATCGCAAAACATTGTTGACGTATGCTTAAAACGTAACTCTAGGTATTGTCGCAGATTAGTTAACAATAAAAAGGCTTGCAAAATATTAAATGATTAGAATATATGGCTTTGTTAGAAAAGCCCGTCGATAAAAAGATATAAATTCGAAATAATATTTAAACATTTTTTAAAAATGCACTAAAAAACTTAATATTCGTTTATATACGAAGCTGAATGGTAAGTATACTTACCATTCAGGTTCTTCAAAACCTTATAAATACCGTTTCGGATACTTCTGAGCCTTTTTTTAATTATTTAACTGGGGTAGTAGATTGATTTTCCATTTTTAAAATACGGACTTTGACACATTTCATATAGCAATTATATGCAATGTGTCCCAAGAGCCACCATTTGAACTATTTTGCTTATAGCTTCTATACTGTGACAAATCCAACATTTTTTGGTGTTCAAGCTAACTTCCAGACATAGAGCAAACTCAAAAAATTTTTATGTTTATACTTATGTCAAATGATGATGCTTTACAAAAAATTGCGATGATAGAAGGCTAAGAACAAAAAAGCCCTTGAACTGCATACCACCCCCTCTCCACCCCAAACGTGAGGGGTAACAAGTTAATAAAATATTTTTTATACTATTCTCAACTAGAGTTATATTCATTGATAAATTTTAAGTTTCATTGAATTATCTTTCAGCATTCAAAAATTATGACCATATTAAGTTTCAAATTTTATATGGTCATAATCAAGAGCTCCATGGACTCAGGAGTTCAAGGAGCTCTTGATGTATTAATGTATGATGCATGTCACCACCTAGATTCTTATTTTTAAAAATAAAACCTATGTTAATAAAGTTCAATTTTATTGTACGTTATATGTAAATTAAGTAAATAAAATTAAAAAAAATTAGAAGGTAATGTCATGACAACCCATGACGACATCTAAAATGATTACCTGTGCAATTATAACCACTCCTGGAGACCAAATACGTCTAGATTTAAATTCTTTTACAACAATTACCTATATTTAGACATAAACTATGTCCCATCTAATTGAAAAAAAAATCGCGACGTCCAAGGAACACCCTTGGCCACCCCTAAAATATCCATTTGAGCGGTTATGACCGCTCTATAAAACCAAATATGCTCAGTTTGAATTCCCTGACCGCAATTACCTATATTTAGGCATATTATTAGTCCCATCTAATTTAAAAACTATCGAGACATCCCATGACCACCCCTCACAACTCCTAAAATGACCACTTGTTTATAATTTTTTTCTTTAATTTACTAATATCAAAAATGCTAATAAATGAAAACTTTCATGCTTTTTTGATTGTAAAAATTCTTGAGTTAACTGTATCTTTTACGGAAACAAGTGGTTTAACAGTAAAATTCAGTGCAGTTATAATTTAAAAAGCCCTAGTTGTCACTTTTTATATTTTTGAACCTTCAAGCGCACTTTTGGCTCCATACTATACATTTTTTAATAAACACCGTGCTTGAGATCTTTCTATTTGTAAGTTATCGGGCCTTGTCCCAACTGTTGTTGTTGTTGCTGTTGTTGTTGCTGTGAAGTTATTATCAATATACAATTGTTATTATCTAAGCCACATTTTTCTTTCGCAAAGAGTTACAAAAATAGTAGAATTGTTTTTGGTGGTATTAATGGATTTTTCCACCGGAAATTGTTGTAAAAATTTACGTTTTGTTGCAATAATTGAATTGCTATTTTGTGCATCAGAAATATTGAATCACGTGGTTGTGGGAATGGAATGTTTTACGATAAAAAATTTCGAATATCTGTGTCTGAAAATAAAAATGTAGAAAAAGTGATTAGTTTAGAAGCAGTGACGGATCCAGCATTTTATTGACTCCTCATTCTGAACACTTTAGTATCGTAGTTGCAAAGCATTTTCATCATAAGATCATAGCTTGTCTGGGGCTCGGAGAATTTTATTTTGGAGAGCTCTATTTTGTTTTAGTGTAAAACATTAATATTTGGGTGTATGAAATGCTTTTTTTTCACAAATAATATACTGTGTTTCCATTTTTTGGAGTTATTTAAATGAGCAAAACACATTTGACCCATTTAAAGTACAATTTTTTAAGGGAAAACGTCATTTCAGAAAAGTTATTTAAACGACATTAAAATTAAAAAAATACTATATGATGTATTCTCGCTTTCAACATAACGAGAAATTAAAAATTTTTTCTCGTTATGTTGAAAAACTAACTAATTTCTTATTACTAAATTAAACTCTCCTTTTTACATAAATAAAAACTCATTCCATATATAAATACAAATGATACATTTTCTCTTTCATTAATCATCTTTTTACACATATTAACATAAATTTAACACAATCCCAGTGGGCACGGAAGTAAAAAAGACGTTTTTTAAACGTTTAAAATACGTCCAAAACGTTCAAAAGACGTTCAGAAAACGTCTAAAACGTGTATAAGACGTTTAAAAGACGTCTTTTTTTACTTCCGTGCCCACTGGGATACTGTATTCCAAAAAAATGTACATTAAAAACCGCTTCAACATAATAAGAATAATTGCATATAAAACAACTATTAAACAAAGTTCACCTAATCGTCATAGAATGCTCCATAACTTTCCACAACATTAAGGTGAGTTTCCACTCATCCGTTTTTAATAGGATAGGAAAGGGAAAAATAATCATGTGAGCATGCGTAATTTTACTACGTATACCCACGTGATTATTTTTCCCGTTCCCGTGAAAAAACGGATGAGTTGAAACTCGCCTTAAAATATTAAAACAAAGTTTTCTGAGCTCAGCTGAGCGCAGTAGGTGCTAGGGTTTTTATTATAAATGATATCCAACTATTTATAATTAAAAAAAAAATAAAGATGCACTAAGAATGGTTTTACATTTTTATTCGTTTAGATTTTGTTAAAACCTATTTTAAATAGCACTTCTAAAGGCGAGTTTCCACTCATCCGTTTTTTTACGGGAACGGGAAAAATAATCACGTGGGCATGCGTAGTATAAGTTTTAATATGTCTGAAAGAAAACTACGCATGCTCACGTGATTACTTTTGCCTTTCCTATCCCGTTTCCGTGAAAAAACGGATGAGTGGAAACTCACCTTAATACATATAATTTAAAGTTGTGCTTGCGTAAAGGTAAGTGCTAAAAAAGGTTGCGCGTATTAGAGGGGTTTTTTTGAAAAACATTTTGAAAAAATGCATGCATAAAAATAAATTTTCACATTTCTTCTTCTTATTTCAATATATGTGGTCTATGGACTAATATACGCTGTAAAGAAATTAAAATGTTTAAAAATTGTCTTACTGGCCTCATATTTGTTTTTTATGTAATTAGTTCATTTTGATCAATATTTGATCATATTTGTTTTTGTAATGTTTATGTAATTAGTTCATTTTGATCAAATTTTGATCATATTTGTTTTTTATGTAATTAGTTCATTTTGATCAATATTTGAAAAGTAAAATATAGCCATTTTTGAGGTAAAAAAAGGTATACTGAGCTCAAAAGTCATAGTAGGGAAAAAATTATATCAGTTTTAAAGTGCTGGGGTCTCTAGATTACAAATGATTATAGTTGATAACAAAAGTATTCAAATGGTTGTAGTTGATAAAAAAAGAGTTCATGAATCAAAAGCTATATCTAACGAAATTAATCGGCCCTAAATTATCTAATAAAGTTCCCTACACCCCAGTTGCCTTTAATGATTTTTTAGTACCAATGGATGATTGCAACTGTTCCAAAGAAATATACTCAGAATTATCTTTTGATGAATTTGAAATCGCCTTCAAATCACTAAAAAAAAAAGCTATCGGAGCTGATGGAATTAATGGTGACATAATTATCGAGTGTTTTGATCATCTCAAAAATATTTCTTATAAAGTTTATAAATCATCTGTCCACCAAGGAGTTTTTCCTGATTGTCTAAAAATTATTCCAATTTTGAAAGAAGGAGACTGTTGCAATGTCTGTAATTATCGCCCTATATCTATCCTTTCTACCTTTTCAAAAATCTTAGAGCGTATTATGTACAATAGAGTATACAATTATCTTGTCTCCAATAATCTTTTATACAATAATCAATTTGGTTTCAAAAAAAAATAATTCTACCAAACATGTAATCATCCAATTTGTACGAGAAATCTCAAATTCCTTTCAAAGATCCTAATTTACATTAGTTGTTTTTATTGATTTGTCGAAGGCTTTTGATATTGTTGACCATGATATCCTGCTTGAAAAACTAAAATACTATGGATTAAACTATATAACTATAAAATGGCTTCGTAGTTACTTATCAAACCGCAAACAATTTGTCATTATTAATAACTATAACCAAAGCCATCTACTAAATATTTCCTGTGGTGTTTCCCAAGGTTCTATCTTAGGGCTACTTTAGTTCTTGATCTATATAAATGACTTAAATAAAGCCTCAAACTTGATGACTATCATATTTGCCGACGATACCAATTTATTCCTGACTAATAATGACATATCCAAACTCTTTTCTACAATGAATGATGAACTTAAAAACATATGTACTTGGTTCAAATGTAACAAGTTAACTCTTAACATTTATAAAACCAAATGGGTTCTTTTCCATTCACTCTCTAAAAACCGCTAATTACCCCCTAAAATATTTATTGATAAAGTTGAAATAAAAAGAGATTTTGTTACTAAATTTTTAGGAGTGGTTCTCGACGAGAACATTACATGGAAACCGCATATAGAGTATATTTGCTCAAAAATATCTAAAAGTAACGGAGTCTTATATAAATCCAAATCATATTTAAACAAAAAAGCCTTAACCCAACTCTATTACTCATTTATTCACACCTATATTAATTATGCCAACATAGCGTGGGGAAGCACCGAAAAAAGTAAGCTAAAATGCCTTTTTTGCCGTCAGAAGCATGCGATCCGATTGATTAATTCTGCGAATCGTCTTACTCATTCCAAACCATTATTTATGGCAATGAAAATACTTGATATTTACGAAATGTTTATAACATTTTGTGCTTTATTTACATGTGGAAAAACGATTTAACTTAACCTATCTTTAAAGACCTTTTTTCTCTTAACCCAATTAATAAATATTTACTTAAAAATAAAAATTTTGTACATGAACCTATTTGCAGAACAAAATTTAACAAATTTTGCATTACATTTTGAGCACCTTATCTTTGGAATAAAATTGTTATACCTAATTTTGATATATCCAATACATTTTCGATCTTTAAAAGTAAACTTAAAAATTTTATTTTATCTATTGATAATATATTTAAATACTTTTTATAACAATTACGTGTCTGCCTTTTTAATCGTAAGACTGTTGTATTTTCGCTTGCCTATTAAAAAGAGATGCATTACTGTATTTACTTTGTATATATATTTATATATTTACGTTTTTATAAGATCTGATGATATGATCAGACTTTTTATTATATATAACATTAGTGGTTTGATTTATATTTCCAATTTATATTATGATTTATTGTAATTTTTTAGTTTTGTTAATGTATTGATTTTAAAAAATTTGTAAAAGGTTCTGACGATAAGATCATTATGATCTTCTTTCAGAAGCCTTATCTGTTTATCTTTGTAAACAAGGACAAAAATGCAAAAAAAAAAAAAAAAAAAAAAAAAAAATTACATTTATCTAAAGAAATTACTCCAATCTATATTGGAGTAATTTCTTAAACCCAACAAAACCAATTTCTATAAATTGGTTTTGATGGGTTTTGCTCACCTCTGGCCCACTGTGCAGTGGTTAGAGTTCTGTCTTAGAAAGTTAAATCCTCTTCCGCACTGATAAAACTGTAAGTACTTCTGGGAGCGGCAGGAAATTTTTCTGAAATCTGATAAACAGGGGGTTGTATTGATGGAAGGGAGTGGGATTTTATCTCAGAATGTAATAAACAAATAATCGAAATATCGATTTATTTGATTTATATTATTCATTTATTAATTTATTTTTATTATTTATTGATTTATAATATTTATTGATTTATGTAATATTCGAATAAATCAAAAATAATAGAATGTTTCTTCAAATAAATCAGCAAAGTTATCGGTAAAGAAACTTGAAGAGCTGATTACTACTATATTTAAAGCTCCTCCTGGTTTTTATGCTATTTCTGGTTAAGACCAGACAAAAAAAATTTATGGTCATTCCAAGCTATCCTGTTCAGGGCCAAAGATACAGCTTTCAAAGGGTACATGTGTGTGTGTGGGAGGGGGGAAAGGGCACAATTGTCCATTTTTAGAAAAAAGTCCTCTATATCTTGAAATTTCTAAAAAAAAAATAAGAAAGTCCTATATAATAAAAGTAGGGTGGCACGTGCCGCCTTCCCTGCAGGCGTCTGCCATGCTGTTGCAAAAGTTTTATGTCCTCATCACTAGAAATAATTTTTCAAATTTATAATATATATATATATATATATATATATATATATATATATATATATATATATATATATAATATATATATATATATATATATATATAAGTATAATAATATTTTAATTTACAATGTACAAAATATAAAAAGTTTATGAATTTCAAACAATCATAATCATGGTTCTAATCGTTCATGTGTCCATTAACTATATTTTTAAGCATGGTTTTCGTTAAAATATTTTTTTTAGTAAAACGGTTAAACTGTTCATAAAATAAATACAATTGATAAAATAATAAAGAAAAATCATTTAAATTCCATTGAATTTCAAAGCGTGTTTTATTTATTATATAAGAAAGACTCACATGAAAATGAATATTACCTTAAGTGTCCAATAACTGTACTGTTTACCCTACATCGTTCGGAAGATAAAAGAAATTTAATTAAAAATTTACGAAACCAGGGAAAGAAATTTCATATAGCACGCAATGCAATTAAAAAAGAAAATACACGCGAAACACGTGGTCGAAATAGGAAAACGTCTAAAAGAGATAATGAAAATAATGTTCTTTATTATAAAAGAAATCCATTTGCAACGTCAAAACTACTCTTGACCTTCAAATTGTCGGTATACGAGACTTTTAGATATTTTTTTTGTAAGGTAGTGGGCAAAAAAATTTTCGGCAAAAAAAGACACCCCCCTCCCTTTAAAATCTCTTCGGGACGGCCCAATATATATATATATATATACATATATATATATATATATATATATATATATATATATATATATATATATATATATATAATATACACATACATACATACATACATACATACATACATACATACATACATACATACATACATATATATATATATATATATATATATATATATAAATTTTTGATTTAATTGAAAATAACCATAACAGGGCAGCGATATTTAGGTTTATCTTATTGCAATAACCAGCAATATCATTCAAAAAAATTAGTAATAAGTTTGATAAATTTTTTAATTTAAATTTTAAAAATTTATACAAAAATATGTATCACAGTTAGGTACATGCTGTAAAAACGCAAACATTTTGAAAATACAAAACCTTTTAGCATAAATATTTTGAATTAGTCAATACTTGAATATTTGTATTCGTCAACATAAAATAATTCGTTCTTTTCCAGTGGTGCAACAAAGAAAATGGTTTTTTGATCGTACACCTCCAAGTAAGGATGCGCATTTAGTTTTTGGTTCTAAATTTTTTTGTTTTCATTAAAAACATTGTTTATTTTACATAATAAAAAAGTTAACTTTTTATACTATAAATTATAAAATACAATTACAACAATTATATTTAAAACATGTTATTATTTAAAAATAAATTATTAAAATAAAAAAATATAAAAGTATTATATAAGAAAATATTTTATAGTATATTATAATACTATAAAATGTCTTTGTATAAATTCATACTAAAAAATAACTCACTTCGCAGTATGTCTTTAGTTTTGGATAAACACGATAGATTGCAACCAAAATAGAAAGCCAAAATTGAAAGGGAAATTCAGCAACAATTGCTTTAACTGGAGGTAGTTGGACATGTGAATAACCAATACCAGTCATGGTATTTTTTAATTCATCACTAATCTCATCTGATGGCACAAAAAGCCCAATAGCATATCGAGTCTTGTTGTTTTCTATCTTAAAAATTATTAACTTTTTCATTTAAATATAAAACTAAATATAATAATTTAGTCATTTTTAATTTCATTTAATTAAGTTGAATAATTTGAATAAGTAATATGAAATAATAAATGGTTTAAATTTAGGAAAAACAAACAAATTTAAATTAAAAATGCAAATAAAAATTATGAGAGGAAAAGTGTTAATTTTATTTTTATTTGTTTATGATTTTTATAATCAAGTCACTATTAAGTTACATTAAATTATTTCAGACGTTTTAACTTGTTTAACTAATTTTAAAATTTTAACAAAATAGACTTCATTTTATAAAGTACATTTGTTTAATTAAAAAGATTTTAAGATCAAATTATTTCCAATTAAAAAAATAATTTGATCTTAAAATAACAAAGTCAATCATAGCTATAAACTTTTCAAATCGGGTTTCTTCAAGACTTTTTCAAAAAACTGTTTTAAAACATTGAAATAAATAAATCACTCTGTTATTATTTATTATTTTACTCCCTAAACATCATATTTTAATAAAATGATAAAACAATAACTTTTGGAAGTAACAGACTACTTATGATATTTTTTATCACAAGGGTTTAACTTTTTTTAAATTCATTTTATTGTAAGTAGCATCCTGTTTTTTATTTTTGTTTTTAGCACCCTATTTTTTAAACATTTGATACTAAAAATTCTTATTAAAATATCACTGTAAAAGTATTATAATAACAAAATACTAATGCTTTTATGCAATGTATTAGAAATCCTATTTAATATGAAATAAGATTTATTTGTGTCAACATTAAATTTTTATTAACAAAACTTATAACAATATGGGCCAAATCAGGGTTATGTACAGGAAAAGTTTTGGCTAAGTCAAAAATATATATATACTCCCTCCCCCCCCCCCCAGTTTTTTAGTTTTGAACCTCTTTGATGGATTGAGTGTTTTTTTATATAAATGTTTCAATAATTCTTTAAATACATTACTTATAAACCTGTTTATTTATTCAAAAGCATATAACCATTCGCAGTTTTTTTAAAGACCTTTATGCTCTAACACTATCTTGCAAAAACACTTTTTAAAAACATTTTACAACTGTGTAAATAAAGTTTTTTTGATATATTTATATTTATATATATATATATATATATATATATATATATATATATATATATATATATATATATATATATATATATATATATATATATATATATATATATATATATATATATATATTATATATATATATATATACACATTTAACAGCAATAAAAATTTCAAATATTTACTTTATTCCAATAACAGTTCAATAGCCAGAAATATTTTTACAAATATTTGTAGCTATGAAAATAGCTGCTTAAAAATTTTAAAAGACATCATTAAAGAGTTTAATATATAATTAAATAAAAACTTATTTAAATATAATTAAATATTGTATGAAAATTAATTAAAAAAAAAAAGAGTTACATCCATAGTTTTTTTTTAATTACTGCTTAACAAATCGTAGCAAAAACATTTTTAAAAATTCTACTTTTATTATATTTGAATATTATTCAAAACACACTCCATAAGTATTCATAGCAAACTTTTTAAAAACTTGTTTATTATCTATAGATAACTCTGAAAGAAAGCTAGACCATTTAGCTTAACTTAAACTTCTAACATTTTTCTCCTTTTGATCATTCTCTTAGTACCTTTAGGCGCCTAAGTGAAGAAAAAGTTTGCTCTAATTTATATGAAGTTAAGGGTAAGGTAGGAGTAACTTTTAATAAGATAAATTTCAATGTTTTCAAATCTAGGAAAAGCTGTTACTTGTAATGTATCAGTAATATTAGATAGGAGCTCAGTTTAACTTTTTGGTGTAGTTAAGGCGATTTACAAATTATTTGAATTCTTTTATTTGGAATTACATTGGTTTATCAGTGTATTATGTCCAAACAAGAAAGCTCTTGTTTGGGCATAATATTGATAGTATATTTTTTTTTGCTAAGTTTTTTTTTAATATTTAAAGAAACATTTCTTTTTTTATATCTTTTTTATATATAATTTTTAAAATCTTTTTACTATCCCTAAAAGTGAATCTAAAGAATACCATTTTGGAGTCTTTAGATCACTTTCGCTCATTGGTATCAATATGAATTTAGTTAAAATCTTTTGAAAAAGTGCCTTAATTTACTATAGATCCTAGTTCTAATCCTGTAATGATGTATATTAACTTTATATTACAATATTTCTATCAATTTTCACAAAAAATACTAGAATTCTGACTAAGAAAAAACTTATAATTAAGAAAAATTGCCAATAAACGATCAGAACAGAAAAACTTTTACAGTTACTTTTTTTAAAGCAGAGTTAAATACTTTTTGGTATTACTTTGCTCTGGTAGACGTGGCAGTAATTTCTTTAAGAAATTTTAAAACATTAGTATTTTCTGAAGTTGCTGGCTCAATCTGGCTGCAAAAATCAACTCATCAACAAATACCTGCTCGCGCAAATCCATAGTTTTTTGACGCTTACTGCATTCACTAAGCACTATATTAGTTTGATGGGTATCTAGGTTTGTATTAAACGTTTATTAAACTATAATATTCATTTAACCTAAAAAACGTATTATTTAAATCTTATTTAAATTTGGTTGAGCAATTGTGATTTTAAGAAGATTTAAAAAAAAAAAAAAAAAGAATCTTCAGTCTGGGTTTTTTCGCTATAAAAATTTATATTTTATGATACTGCAAAATTTATCATTTTAAGTTTATTCATCTTTTCATAATGTGCAAACCTGATTAAGGGAAATACTGCTAGATTTATCATTTTAATTTTATTCTTCTTTTCAAAAAAAACAAAATAAAATGATCAAGATGCAAGTTACTAAAAACTGTTAAAATTTCACGCTTTTTTTCAAAATAAAATTTTTATTGTGAACTAAAGATTGTTATGGTTTTAAAACTGTATTAATTAGCAATCATAAACATTTTTAAAATTTAATGCTAATTTAATAACTTTAAGATTCTTTTTTAAATGTTAAAATTCTTATTATTAAAAAGTAGGATTTGTAAAAGTTGGTTATTTCGAGTGCTGTTTGTGTATCATTTATATTGTCGCATAATTTTGTGTATCGATTATATTGTTCTGTATTTTAGTGTATTGTTTATGTCATGTATTTCTGCTCATTGCTTATGTTGTTATGTGGGTTATTTATGTTGTCATTTATTTGCTATTTTTTATTTAGTTTGTTCAATGTTGGTCAGACATTTTTAAAGTTGTATATAACTTTAAAACTGTATATCTACATGTGTATTTTTACATTTTTATGTGAGTGTATAGAGGCACATGTGTATTTCTTTATGCATATGTAATATATGTATGCATGTGTGTGCGTGTGTGTGTGCATATCTATTTTATTTTTGTTATGTTTTTTGTCATTTTGATTTTTCAATAGTATTACTTAATGTAAAATAGATTTTTTCTTATTATTATTATTTTTTTGTTACTTATATTTTTACTATAATTATTGTTATATATAACATTTATTTTTGTTGCTATTGTTTTACTATGATTGTTATATTATTGTGATTTAAATTTAATAATTTTCAAAAAGTGTAAGCAACAAGTGATGCTTCAATAAAGTATTAATTTTATGCCTTCAAAAAAAACTGTTTAAATTATAAAAAAAACCTTTTTACTTTTTTAAAAAATTTAAAAACATATTTTTCTTAGTTTTAAACAAGTTACATACCTTTTTAGGATCGTCATAATAAATTCCCATGCATTTAAGTTTAGAATTGTTTTTTATAACAGGAAATTTAAACAATTCACGAAGAACCAAAGAGCATTCAGAGTAACTCTGCTGATAAAACTTGTAAAAGAATGTTCCTGGCGTTGAAACTTCTGTTACTTGAATATCTATGGTGCTCATCCATCCCGAATAAGTTAAAAAAACAATCAACAAAGAGATTAAAATTAAAGCAGTACTAAAAATTATAAACTCCATCATTCAGACTGTTAAGTATAAATAAAGCTATCAAATATTAATATTTTGCCCAGAGATATTAGTTCAAAAGTTACCGAAATTATCATTTGACAATCAAAATTTGGTAATTATAAAATGGTCATTTGACAATTTTTTTTTAAATTGGGCTCTCGCGATAATTCCGGAAATAATTTATTTTGTTTTATCATTATTATTTTTTTTATGACTGCATTTTTTAAATGTGAAACAAAATTTTATTTCATTGCGACATTATTTGGGACATATTTAGGGGCGAGTAGTACTTACCCGTTATTTGTCATGAAGAGTTTGCAATTATCCGCCATTTGTAACGTTTAAATGATCCGCCTCGCCAATCCGCTTCTTACTAAGCAATCGGCGAGGCGGAGCGGATTGGGGAGGTGGATTATATAAACGGTACAAATGCCGGGACGGATCAATGTTTTTATTAATAATCAATGATTTTATTAAGCGATCAGTCAAATTTTATTAAATAAAAAAAAAAAACTATTACGTTTCATTAAATGTTTATACATTAAATATTTATAAGATATTTGCATATTATTATTTTAATATAAAATAAACTCTATGTTGAGATAATATAAACGTAACAAAATTAGAATAGGCATTTCTTCCTAAAAAATTGAATTCGTATGAAGCCATTAACGAGTACCAATGCCGTTTAAACAAATGATTCGCACCGCCCCGCTGATCTGCTCTGTCGATAGTACCTACCTATTTATAAGTTTCTTTAAAATCCGAATTATTCGATTTACAGCAATTCCATGCCACGCGTTAACTTTAAAACCTAACTTTTTATTGCATAATTTATTAAAATCAAGTATTATCTTTCAAATGAGCAACACTATTTTGCATGTAAATTATATCAAATGTGCGGCCGTGGCGCAGTAATTAGAGCGCTTGCTTTACAAGCAGGAGATCCAGGTTCGAAACGAGCTTTGGACTTATTTCGTGTCACGGTAAGAAAGGAGGCGTAAACTTCCTGGTTAAATGCACTTCCGCGGTACTCTGTGGCAAGACCGTTAGGACTTCTTGGGGCACCTAAGTATTACAAATTAAAAAAATAAATAAATAAAATGGATTTAAATGACGGGGCATTTGAAGTACTTTTTTCAGTTAAAATTTCACTTATATAGTTGAATACTTTTGTGGTCCGAAGCGGTCCAGTAATTTGAAACTTGAAATACATTGTTCAATATGTATATTATCGTTATAAATTTGTTTTATAGTTCGCCTGGTCTCTATTAATGATTTTTGCAAGTTAACCGGTGAAAAAAAGGTAGCTAGTTAATGCAAGATGTTTTTAAAACGTCTAAAACACGAATGACTACGTATTTTGTACGTCTTTAGCGCATCTTTTACGCATAAGTAGCAACTAGCTAGTTGCTAGCTCATCTCCCACCGGATAAATGATGTATCCAATTTTACGTGGTAAAAACATTATATTTATTTTATTCTAAATTGTTATGTAATAGTTGGGTCTCAGCAAGACTAGATTAGTGTTACAAACTTATTTTACTAATTATACCAAGGACGTATTAATAGATGGACGTTTAACGTATTGTTTAAAAGCCAAGATATCCGCGCTATTCATTGTTACAAATAACAATAGCAAAACAATAGAGAACTATTTTTAACTTGATTTTACGTCAAAATAACGATAGTCTCGTCTAGCCTTAGAAATATTTAAACATTCCATTACACCTAAAAAATCTAAAAAGTTTTTAAATAAATAAAGCCTTTTCATAATATCATCTATAAACTCAAGCGAAATCTTTATATGGAAAAAAAGAGTTAATCACAGAAAAATATTAAAACAAAATTGTAAGTGAGAAAAAAATTTCCGACAAAAATGAGAAATTTAAATACTTAAAGTAATAGTGAAAACTAAGTGTAGGGAATAGAGACCACAAGTAATCTATAGTTCGATCTATATATGATCTACAGTTTTACCTACAACATCTAGAAAATTCGTTTCACTTTGCAGTATTCATTCTTGCAAACTAAATATCACTTTTTTACAAAGTATGATTTTTGACGTCTAAGTTTTATTAATAATAAGTTCTTATTAAAAAGCGCTCACGTATCAAATTTGACATTTTAAAACAGATGAGCTATTTCTGTATAACTATTATGCATTAATTTTTAAAAAATGTTAGAGTTTTGTAGGTAGTTGAACTTTTTAAAAAAGTAGTTAGAAAAGCGAAATTATCCGAAAAACGTCGGTTTACTTTTATAAATTATTCAGAAAAATGACGCTAAAAATTATAGCTCGCATAGGTTTTTGTTTACTTGCGGCGCCTCAGATCTATAACAATGGGTTAAACGTCCATCTATTAATACGTCCTTGATTATACATTCTAAAATTTGTAAAATTTTGTAAATAAAATTTATATTTTTATATTGTTAAAACATGAAAAGTATTGATATTTATTCATATATAATACAAGAAAACCCGAAGTTAGCTAATCCTAATATTTTATACACACAAAGGTTATATCTTAGGGTTTCTTTTTATATGGATTATGTAGTAGTTTCATGAAGTATAAAATAGAGCTTTGAAACTGCATAAAAATACTTAAAATTAGTAATTGGGAATGTGTTAAATTAATAAATGCGTAAAATAATTTTTAGCCAGATTGCCACATATTGATGCTTGGAGAAAAATTACTTAAGCTAGTAACTATGCAAAATGAAGCGTCAGGCATTTTAGGTGTCACTATCAGCCAAATAAAATTTCCATAGTACCACTACATTTTTATCAAAATACTCAATGTAGTATTAATGGAAGAAATCTAATAAAGTTATTACTTTTTCTGTTGAGGTAATAAAATGTGGTTGCTAAGTAATTTAGGTACCCTTAGCAACCCAAAGTTTAAAATAATGTCACCATTAAAACCGCAATCCTCAAATTAGTAAACAGTGCAAAAATGGTTCTTAAATAATTTTTATATGACGAGTTATTAGTTTTGTCCAGTTAAAGTGATTTCTGGCCCACATGCCAGCATGTAGAATTGCTGTTTAGTCTTTAAGGTTTCTTATTTCCCGTAAATTTGGCATTCGCGGTTTAAGTGATTGCGAAGTTCCTTTCAAGTTTAAGCATTAAGCATTAGCGAAGTCGAACAGCGAATATTGTAAAACTTCGTTTACGAAGTTTAATGAATATTACTATTTGTTTATCGAATAGTAAATGAATATTAGAATTTGTTAAATAATTAGTAATAGATCCTCATAAAACTACGTCAATAAATATACTATTTGCTATTTGTCCCGCTATTCGCTAAAATCCAGTTTAAAGAATCTGATTATAGTTTCTTTTTTTTGAAGAACTGCAAAACTAAGTTCCTTTAGGACATAATTAGCCATATTTGTTTTCAAAAGCTTTGTCAAAAATGCACTTCTTCATTTTATTTATTTTTTTGAAAATTTTCAAAATTGATTTTTTTTTACTTGAATCATTAGCAACCAGAACAGCATTATTGTTATCGTCAATCAAGTTCCAATTAATATCAATCGGCAAAATATGTTCTTCTTTGATAAATAAATGCGCAGGGTTAAAATCTGACTAACAGCCATTCAAGAACAGGATTTTCTAGCACCTTTACCAATGTGCGTTTTATTAAATGATTTTGACGTTTTACTAAACCATGTGCTTGTGGATCGTATTCACTCGTCAATGTTGACAAGTTCCAGTTTTACTGTAAAGTTCATAAGACAGCTCATTCATAAATTCACGGCCTTGATCGTTAATCTATATTTCAAAACAGCTGTGCCTACACATTTGTTTATACGGGAATAATGCTACAGATTTTGTCGTTATATCAAAAAGAGGTTAAGCTTCTACCCGTTTGATGAAACAATTGACTAGTACAATCAGATATTTATAACCATGTGCTTCTGGGGTTGAACCAAATCAATCCTAACCTGTTTTATGTAACCTTTAGGATTTGATATTCTTAATAATAATGGTTTAACTTTAAGTTTCTTTTTTTTTCCTTTTGCAAACAATACATCTTTTACTAAAGGCGAGCTGTACGTTTATTAACTTTAGCAGCTACAAATATTGAATTTTAAGATGTTGTTTGTTATAAACCTAAACTTGAGTTAAGTGAAAGCATATTTTTTTCTCTTTTTTCAATTTTAATATCAACTTATTTGCTATGAAATAGCAAATGTTCAGCTAAAGTTTACCTAAACATTAAAACATTTAGCTAAACATTAGCTAAAGCTTAGCTAAACAAAATTGTTTAGCTAAAGTTTAGTTTTACAAGCCACTATACATTTTTTTGTAATTTATAATTTATGGGTTTTGTTTTTATTCAAATTATTTGTCGTGTAATCTAAAAACACTTATTTAAAAATATTACTTTTACAATATTACTATTATTAAAGCTTCAAATTTTAACTCAAAACCTAATTTAATATTTACCGGCAGTGTCGACAAATAATTCTGGAGTTAATTGCCGGCAGGAAGTATTACAAGTATCAAACTTTATGTAAACCGTTTCTAACATAAAGTGAGTCTAGCTTGCAAAAAATGTTTATTTCAAACTAGGGTTGTTTGCCAAAAAACAAAACTTAATGGATCCGTAACGCTTTATAGGAAAATAATAGATAATAATGATTCGGTAATAACGCTTTACAAAAACTTGCGAAAAAAAAAATCATTTCGAAAGAATACTTGCGAAACATTTCCTTACGGAACGAGCATTTAAGGAAGGAGCATGTACTTGCGGAAAACACTCAAAACATTTTATTAATACGTCAAAAAAAAAAAAAAATTGACGTTATCAGTTCTCACTGAATCTTGAGATTAATTTATCACTACCTTTTAGACTAGCTACAGCTCTGAAATTTTCCAAGTTGTAGAGCAAAATTGTTTCCAGGGACGAAGATCCAGGGTAGGTGATGCATTGTACAAACCCGCTTTTTTGCCACCAAATATTGTAAATGATTTTTCAGTACCCTCCATAATAGTTAGAGCTTTAAAACTTTCAGCAGTTATTTAGTCCCAATGACGTTGAGATGTTGCGTTTTAAAACATTTTCCAGGGCCGACGACACAAACATTTTCCAGGGCCGACGACACCAATTTGTTAACGTAACTTTTTTTTTATTTTTAACAAAGGAAAACGTTATTAAAAAAATCTTTAAAAAGGTTGTCTTTTTTTAATTTTTTAGTTTACTTATTGTTATTAAGGTAATAAAAGCGAAAACTCATATAACAGAGCACCTCAAAAATAAAAAAGTGAAACGAACTAAACATAAAACCATTCTATTTGAAAGCAAGTGAGAGCTATTTTTTAAGCATTTTATTATATAGTCATTTTTCATTATCAATATCATTTAATAATTTAATAAGTATTTTAGTTACTTAGACGAATTCAATGATATATATTTAATGATACATATATCATTGGACGAATTTGATTTATAAAAACGTAATTAAATATATTTATTATGCCGCGTTTTGTAAGTTTTTTTCCGTTAAGAACTGTTTTGCAAGTTGCGGTGCGAAACAGTTTCGTTTCAAAAGAACTTTGGTTTTTTATCATTATTTTAAAAAATAAAACCTTATAATGTGACTATGTTGCAATACTGATAATAAAGTTTTATTATAAACATTTTGGTATATAAAGACTTCATTTTTTACAATTATATCCGTTTGGCAAACAAACTTTCTTTATAGACTTCAAAACGTCGTTTAGCGATAGAGGTCGTTTCGCAAGTGCTTCCGTAAGCGTTACTTTCGTACATATCGAAATAGTTTTATTTCGTAATTCAACTTGCGAAAGGCTAAATTTCGTAAGTAGCATTTGCGAAATGAACATCGATGATTTCATGATGTTAACAATGAAACGTCGTAAAACGTTAATATTGACATGTCGTAAAATGTTAACAAAGACATGTCGTTGAATGTTAACAATGACGCGTCGTAAAATGTTAACAACGATATGCCATCGAATGTTAACAATGAAATTTCGTAAAAGTTAATGTACAATCTAACTTTTTCTTGAAAAGAATTACATAAGCATGATTTATCGTCATATATTAAATAAATTTTGATAAGTTCGAGATTAAACTTGATAAATTAAATTATTGCATAAACTACTTACAAAAAACTGAAATAAAAAAATAAAAAAAAAAAGATAATATAAAAACATTTATATTAACACTCAATTTCAATAAAGTAGAATAATCTTCAAAAATTACAATTTTATTTTTGCAATTTTCATAGCACAATATCTCCTGTCATTGTGTTCAACAACCTATTATTGTGTTACAGAACCTGTTGTGTTCAACTAATGTACATTTTATTGATTACACGACTAATTCTTTTATTGATTGTCACAGCTTACCTTATTATCTCTTATTTGATTTGGATATTTCTTTTATTATTATCAAAAAAATAAATCAAATGAGTTCACAATTGTTATTCCTAAAGCTGTTCCATATCTTTGGAGATTCTGTATTCTTTTTACTTTGTTTCCATAACAACTTATAAGCAAATAAAAAAAACTTGTTTTTTTCCACCAGTTAAAGTATCAAAGCAAAATTGCTGGCAAAATTCCCATAACAATCCATATATATTTTTATTTTGTATTATAAACTGTTTAATAAAAACTGTATCCCTAGCTGTCCAGTCAGTAAATTTTTTTTTTAATATAAGTATTTATTTTCATATTATCACTTTTCTGAATTGAAGTTGCTATGTTTAATAAGTGCAATGTTTTCTAAACAAGAATATTATAGGTAGTGCTAGATTTCGGACATTTTTTATGACGAATTTAATTAACGGTCATACGGAGCACGACCTCACACACTTTAAAATTTGTTACTAGAAATGATCAAAACGTGTGTTTACTTTAATTATGAGATTTTAATGTATAAACGCATGTCTTTGTTTATTTTGCAGTTTTAATGTAAAAGTAATTACATTAATTACAAGTTTTAAACTTTACCAGTTTTTTGTTTGGCCTTATCATATAGATTTTATCCTTATTATAAAATTTCTTATTACAATACACAGAACAAAATAGTCGTTACAGCGGTTCAGGATTAGAAAAACAAATGTTTAAGCAGAAAAGCTTTACCACCAGATGATTTAATAGATCATCGGATAACTTTTGTTTGTATGAATATATCTAGTAATTTTAAGCACTAACGCTAAAATTAACTTAATGAAAAAAATCAACGAGAATTAATTTTAGCTATGCGTCTTAGAATAATGAAACCCAACTTTTAAATGGTTTGTTTGAAACTTAGTTTTAAAAACATCGTGTATTTCAATGGCCTCATAAAACGTCATCAAAGAAATTAAAATATTAAATCAAACAACCAAAAATAATTAGCTATATCAAAAATATTTCTTTAAAAAAATATTTTATTTCAAAATTTAAATATCCGTATATATTTATATATTTAGTAAAAAAATACTTCAACCAAAAAACATCGATTACCCAACCATAACAACTGAAAATAAGGGGAAAAGATTCATGAGAAAGCTTCCAGTTATTTAAATTCAAACTTTCGTCAAGCGTGAGATTCGTCCGTCGTCGTTTGTACGACTTGTTTTGATGTTTCATTTGTTTCACCAGTCAATTTAGCCTAAACACCCAAAAGAAATTATCATGCACAAACACCCAAAGAAAAAATTGTATCACTCTTACTATTAAAGGTCATTTCAACCTGATGGTTTGTTACCCTATACTTACTTCAAACAAGTCATCATAACTATGGATATCATACATTACCGGTCAGTGGGTTATAACTTTTACTTCATACTATTTTGTAGGTAAAAATTCAAAAACTTTTCTACCCTCAAATGTAAGCGTGCGATATAATATGTAGCTTATAAAACAACAATATGCTTAAAAAACAGGTAGATGGTTATCTAATACATCACTTTCATATTTTAATAAATTCTGTCATACTCAGGGCCATCCCGAACGCATAATACTCCCCCCCCTCTTACGAGAGACCTCTTCGAGACGGCCCTGGTCATACTTTTTCTATTATAACATTGTAAAATGTTTACTTTTATAAGATTTAAATATACTAGATTTATTTCGTTAACTATTTCACACTGAGTTTATAAAGAAAAAAAAATTCAATGAGTTTTCCTGAGCTTTAACAATATATAAAAACAAAGAAAATATTTCCATAAATAAAAGTTTTCCCCAAGTTACGAAGTTAGGATGAATTCACATTCAAGCCACAAAACGTTTTTAACAGTTTACAGATCATATTTTAGTATTTTTCAGCCTCTCAACTCAAACAAATAACAATAGCAAAAAAAACAGTACCGGTACGCTTCAAAATTTAAATCAAAAGTATAAACAATTAACATACTTGGTTTTTAAACACTTAAAAAAAGTCCAACAACAACAAAAAAAAAAACACGCTGGTTATATTAAAATAACATGATAATATTAACATAAAAACCTTAGCAATAGTCAATGAACTGTTTTAAAAATTTTTATTAACTTATATGTATTAATAAATAACAAACTAGTTTTTTTTTTGTATGTACCGTTTAAATATAGTTCATTAACAAAATGTATAAAAAAAAATATTTACATGACCGGAGCAAAAAAAAAACAATAGTGGTCTTATCACTAAGCCCTGTATAGTTCTTAATAAAAAAAAATATGAATATTCCATAGTTAATTAAGATCACAAATTCTCGATATATTTTTTAAAACTGGTTTTCTTTAGAAATATATAAAATTCTTTGTTCTATATAATTCTATATTCTATGTTTGTTCTAGTGAACAAATTTAACTTTTTTTTTTTTTTTTTTTTTACCAATTTATAAGATTTTCATAACACGTCATTTCCTATGTGGTATAATGGTGATATGTTAAGAAAAACTTATAATTGAGTTATTACATAT
Source organism: Hydra vulgaris (assembly GCF_022113875.1). NCBI lineage: Eukaryota > Metazoa > Cnidaria > Hydrozoa > Anthoathecata > Hydridae > Hydra > Hydra vulgaris. The sequence continues at coordinate 8,032,068 of NC_061167.1, read as the reverse complement.
GTGCATGCTGCATGCAAAATTAAGTGCATAATAGAAAGGGTTAAATATATAAACATATATAAGTATATAAACAAGATCAAACCTTTGTACGTGCACATAAAAAAGATTAAGCATAGATATAAAACGTTCATTACACTTTTTCTATATAAAATCTACATCACTGAGCATTAAATATTAAAGATGCTATAAATTTTATATAAACATTATAAAAACAAAAATTAAAATTAGTTTTTGCATCTAATCTAAAATGTTAATAATGTATATAATGTTGAAACCAACACAGCGTTCTAATGTTGACACCCGATCCAGTGCCGTGGCAGGTGGGTAGGAATCCCCCTCCCCCCTTAAAAAAAAGAAACTCTGTTTACATCCAACCCATAAACCAATCGAAAATTTACTTTCATTCACAGTACCTTTGACTTAAGAGTTGTAACAAATACGTTATACTTTAACTATATAAATTTTGAAATTTTTTAAATATTAATATATATTTATTTCGACAGTATTTTTTTTTAATGATGTATTTACTATTTTTAGCAGAGAAAAATGAGATCGAAAAAATAACAATACAAGACCACAAAGCGTTTTTAGTATTAAATAAAAAACCTTAACATTTGTAGAATGATAAACGAAGATCATAGCTACATTAAGACTTCCATTTGCTTACTTTTAAAATAAGGATAAAAAATCACCACTGTTTTTGGCGGTTGAAACTATAAACATTTTCTTGTAATAACAACGTTTTTATTCAATATTTTGAATAATAGCTTTGAGGATTTTTTATAAAAATTAGTAAAAAATGAAACAATTTAAAATAAATAAAATCTTTTAAATAATCAAATACATAGGATATGGTTACAAAATACAAAATCTAACAACACAAAATCCATATAACAAATCTTAATAAAAATAAATATAACATAAGAATAATGATCCTATGTAAAAAAATGGTCTGATTTCCAAATAATCTACCTTTCAAATTTCTAGCTTCATACTAACAGCATCTAATATCTAGTTTACAGTTCTCATTAGAATAAACTAATAAGTTTATATTTAAAAAATGTAATAAAAAGTCTTGAAAATATTTAAAATAAAAACTTTTTTTAATTGTTAAAAGTTACTTCCTGATGCATCTTTTATGGCTGGTCTAGATCCGAATGATCCGGAAAGAATTTTGTTCTAGAAAAAATGACCATGGAATGTTTAATATTTTTCTGATATGTTTATACATCAGTAATAATAAATTAAATAATACAAAAACAAAATTAAGGTATATTTTGTAAAATGTTATTATAATGCAAAACATGGAACTTAAAGTCAAATAGACTGTCAACAGTTGTTGAAAATTATTTAAAGACGAGAGATGCAAATAAAACAAATTGTCAAATATGAAACGCAATGCTTTATGTTTAAAAATTGTTGGTGAATTTGAATATTCTAAAAAATCAGGTCCACAATCATCTATGATAAATACTAAACTGAAAAAATCAAAAAGTATATTATATACATAATCCAAATCCAGCAAATAATCAATAGCCTTGAAGTTAAAAATTTTAAAAACTAGTGAGCTTTATGCAAAAAAAATAATCAAATCTAAGGAAAAGATTTAAAGTATTTATAATATTAAAAAAAAAAAAAGAAGCTGAATAGTCAAAAAAGAGTTCTTCTTAAAAAGTATTATCTGGCATCTATTTCCAATTATTTGATCTCTGATGCCAGATAATGAATACATTAATATGATTGTGGCTGGATAGCTCAGTTGGTTAGAGCGTCAAAAAAAAAGTTAAAACCCGAACTGTTGAACGATATGAGTTCAATTCCTGCCACCGCCAACTCAGCGCTCGAGTAGTACTTAGGTACAGAAAAATGTTGGTCATTAACGGACGCTACTTTGGATTAGTCTTATTATTATTTGGATTTAGTCTACTTTGGATTAGTCTTATTATTACTATTTGTGGCTGTTTCTATGCTAAGCCAACAATATCTTTGGATATAAGAACATTGTATAGAAAAATACAGCATGAAAACTCAAATAAATAAAATGAAAAAATAAAAAATTGGTGATGGTTTTTGAATACTATATAGTACTTTGAATAAAATGATTGGCTGCAGCTAAAACAAAAGTTAAAGTTCTATGCTAAATATTTGGTATGGCAAATGTTTGCGCAGGATGGTTTCTGAAAAATAAATCACAACTATTCTGTATAATAAACAAAGTGAAACAGAATCACAACACGTTCTTCTGGTTAGAAATGGCAAGCTTTCATTAGGGCTGAACTGTGTGTGATTATCTAAATAAACAAAAAATTGACAGTAGCCAAGAAAATACACCAGGTGTACCTAACCAAAAACTAAAACTTTTCTAAACATAAAAAATTTCCTTGATCTGTAAAAGCTTTTTGTATAATTGTTTTTTATGCAAAAGAAAGTACAACGAAAATGGGACCTTCATATAAAGAATAACACATTTCAAAAATTTGCTTGCATGTATAAAAAAGCAGAAAAAATCGATGATCTGTTTACAAATTTAAAATTGACGATCTATTTACACACATTTGAACCTTTACAATTGCAGAAGTAGTTTTATTAAAATCCAAATTTTTCTGCGTTTTGTGTTAAATTTTTTCTTTGAGTATTTCAGCCAGACTTTATTTTTAAAAGAGCGCAAATAAACTTTAATCACACTCTTACCTAAATAAATGTGCTTATATCTAAGTGGATAGTATGTCTAAGTGTAATAAATATTAGGGTAGAGAAATTTTAAAAAACTTACTAATTAGAGGTTGTCCAATAAATGGGGTTGTAATAAACAGCAGTCTTAACTTAAAAAGTGGAGGGAATGACTGGCGTAACTGGAGAAAGTTCATTATTAAACAAAATGAACTATATATTTATACAAAGGTGTTAGATAATATATTCAACACCTAGGAGCACATAGAAACAACACAGCAGATAGTAAAATTAAAAAACTAAAAAGATCTATACTATTACACCTGAAGCTTCACAATATCATACCTTATAACTATGAATTCAAAAATATTAAATTTATTGTGAGTTAATTTTTGCTGACTAATTCTATTTTTGAGCCTGTAAATTTTATTTTGGGACTCTTTATCAAATAGAGAAATCTGTAACACATATATTTTTATGCAAATAGAATTTTTAACAATCCACTGCAAATAAATACTTAATAACTTTACCTTTACAACATTAGTTGTCGTCCAAAATCTTTCTGACACAGAAGCAACTTTAGGTGACTCTCTAAAATAAAGATACACTATAATACACACTTATAAATCTTTATTTATCTTTATTAGGGTGGTTCAAAAAATAACAATTTTTTAAAATGACTTAGCATACCTTCTAATGCTCATTGTGTTCTATATAACCCAATAGCACTGTATTTGAACATTTAAAAAAAAAAATTTTTTTTAGGCGTTGCTTATGATCATTCAACATTTAACAGGTCTCTATAATTATTTAAAAAAAAAAAAAAGCTCATCAAAAATAGGTGAATCTGGGTCACAAATGAAGTGAAACTATATAAAAATTTAATTTTATTCAAATAATTATTTAAATAATGATTTTTTAAAAAATATTTCCATTTTTAATTGTTTTAAATTATTTCCATTTTTAATTGTTTTAAAATATTTCCATTTTTAATTGTTTTAAAATATTTCCATTTTACTGTATAATAGTGAAACTTTTGACTAAAAATCAAAAAAGTTTTTTTGATGAAAAATTTTTTTAAATTATATTTTAATATAAGATAACTTTGCTTTATTTTATTAAAACAACATCGCAAAGTTGTTTTATTTAAATAACTTTTGCAGTTTCTGCTTGGAATAAAAACCAGATCTAAATCTGATGTGAATAAAAAAATATAACATGTTTAAAATATTGCTGTTAAAACTTTTTTTATTTATGGTGTGAATGGAGTGCAAAATTGACCTATTTTTTATAAACTTTCTAAAATAATATTAGGGACCTGTTAAAAGGTTCTTGAGCAATCCCTAAATTTTTCTCTTATTAAAATTTTTTTAAAAATCTAGTGTTATTTTGTTAAACAGAATACATTTAAGGGGCATGATAATTAACTAAAAATGCATTTATACTAATATATGTTAAATACACAAATAATGGTTTTATAAGCAAAATTACTTTATTTCAGTCCATTTGTTTACTGTAGCAGTTCCGAGTGTTTTCAAAGCGCTGGAAGTTTTTTGAGTTGCATCAGAGAGGACTTGCTTTGATTTATTAACACTAAATCAAAAAATTACATTTGTTGAATCATATGAATTAAATATTTAAAATAAAACAATTTATTAAATTATACAGGTTTCTAATAAGTTGCTTACTTGATGAATTATATAAATTTTTTACTAGTATTAATTACTTGGCTAAATCAAAAAATAATAATTTATGTAGCAATTTATTTAACTAATATATATTTTTAATTAATTTAATTAATAATATTTGTGTAGTAATTTGTGATTTGTGTAAAATTAAAAGTCTTGCCTCATCATTTTATGATGCTACATAGAATGGAACTTTTAAAATCCTATTTATATTGAGACTTTGCAAATGTAAAGCATAAAATTTATAAAACAAATAAAAACATTTTATAATTACAAAAAGTGAATATACATACGCTTGAGAATTTTGAATTCTGGCCCAGCGAGTATCACCAATTTCATTCCGTAACTCATTAAGTTTCTTTTCTTTGCGTTGGATGGAATTTTTTAACATAACAATATCATCTTCAATCTAAATGAAAAAAATTTATAAATTAATAGATTCACCAAATAAAAAAAAAAAAAAAAAAAGGAATTTTATATACTTTTAAAATATTGCAGCTTTGAATCAATTTAAAAACAAAAACAAAAAAACTATTTAAATAATATATTTGAACAGCAAATGTACTTGAACAACAACAAATGATTTCAAAAGATTATTTTATAGATATACTTTTGAAATAGAATAATTTATATATTTATTCAAAATATAACAATCAGGATAAAAAAAAATTTCTATGTAATTTAATTTAAGTAAAATTATTTTTTACATTCTTCATCAGACCTCATCTTAAGTAAAACAACTTGAAAGCAGATTAAATTGCTATACAACTGCATAAGCAAGTCAATAAATTAAACGTAACTAATTTGTAAATGCAGAAAACTCTTTATAACCATGATGATAATTGTAGAAAAATTTTAACAATTTGTCTAGGTTTGATATCTACTGTTGCGCACTTGTTCAGTTTCTCACTCCTGTGATTGGCTGATTATGATGAAAAATTTTATGCTAATTAAGAATCATATAAAAATTTTAGGTACTCTAACTTGGTGGTAAAGTTTAAGAAATTAGAGTAAAAACATTGCACTCATAGCTATAACTGAAACCATATGTGAGGTTTAGACCCAAACCAGTTTGGTGGTAAAGTGTTTGTTAACTTGCAAAAAGCACTGATACACAGTACTGATACTGTCAACCACAAAGTTCTGATGTCAAAATTATATCATTTATAGTGTAGGAGGAATTACTCTGAATTGGTTTAAGTTAAATCTATATAATTGTTTACAGAGTGTTAATACTGCAAATACCTCTTCCTTTAATAAGTTCACGCCATAAGGTATTCCTCAGAGTTCAACCCTGGGTTCCCTTCTTTTTCTTATAAATATAAATGATTTCTACAAATGTGTTATGTAATCAGCAAATTTTTTGTCGATGATACCAATTTGCTGATAGTAGATAAATCTTTAAAAAATCTTTAAGTACCTAAATTATGACTTGACATCTTGGTAAATGGTTATGATTAAATAAAATATCCTTAAATAAAATTAAAAAACTGAACTAATACTCTTTAAACATCAACTCAAAAAAATTATTGAAAAACCTAATTTTAAAATCAGTGGTTAAAAACTAAATTTTGTTAAAAAAATAAAGTATTAAGGCATTTTATTGGATACAAATCTTATCCAACAAATAAAATCCATATTAATCAAACTAATTCAAGCAAGTGGAATTCAAGCAAGTGGAATTCAAGCAAGTGGAATTCAAGCAAGTGGAATTCAAGCAAGTGGAATTCAAGCAAGTGGAATTCAAGCAAGTGGAATTCAAGCAAGTGGAATTCAAGCAATTGTGAATAACATCCAGAATGCCCAGCTGCTAAAAATTATATTCACAAAATCACTCAACACCAAAATCTTAGATCTATATCTAAAAAAAAATTTTATTATTTTTATAAATTAGTTCTTTTATTAAACCTAAAATTTCAATGCCAATGCATACATTGCTACCAAGCTCACAAGAATTTTTTTATTTCTTTTCTTTTCACATAATAAACACTTTTTCTTAAGGCTAAATATTTTAAGTCTGAAACCGGTTTTCAAGTTTCGATGTGATGACACAGACTCAAAGCTACATTTTCAATTTATTCATCAAAATTGATTTGCTCTACAAGCATAGAATTATAATTCTTTTGGGGAAAAAGGTATGACTCAAATGATTTAAATAATTCCATTTGTAAAAAGAATAAAAATGTTTTCTCATTAGCAAAAATTACTTCCAATTTGTATGTAACAAACTTTGCATAATCATCATCTAATTTTAAAACTTAAAGATTTAAAACTAATAGTGTAAATTCTTTCAATTTTTTTAAACTCTACAAATTATGTACCCTGCAATATTAAACAAACAATTTTTTAAAACACTTCCATTAAAATAACTTCTGGTATATTATTATGCTACAGTTTGTTCCATCATATAGAAATTTCTATAAGTATAAAAAAATAAAGCATGGTTAGCTTGGCAATGTTTAGGTAATGCAACAACTTTATAGCGTAAGCTTGTAGATGTAACAGCATATTTACACTTTCAGTTATTGAGATTTCATAAAAAATTAAAGCACATTTTTTATACATTTGCTTTAGTTTTCATAAACTCAAAAACTTTTTCTAATTTCTTTAATTTTGCATTTATAAATCTTGTATAAATGAATTTTTATCAATCTCAGTATTGCTAAGTGATTAGACACTCCATTGTAGTTATTTTAACTAAAAGGTTTCCCACAACTTCTTCACTTTCTATACAATTTAAAAAAAGGGCTTAACTGAATTTTTTGCTTATGTTTTGGAGTAACATGGTTAAAGATTGTAAAAATTGCATTAAGTTAAAGTTTTCTTAATCCATCTTTTTTTTTTTTTTTTTTTTTAAAGTGTACCTAAATAAAATATATGATTGATAATTATGTATTTGTAAGGATTTTATGATGAATCATTTCTAGAATGAATTACTTACAAAAAAAAGCTTACTTCACATAAAGCTTGTGTTTGTAGATATTCAGTTCAGTTGTTTAACTTTAGAAGTCCAAATAACTTGATGTTTTTGATTTCTTGGGAAGCATTTTATATGAAATCCATTCTTAGGTCTGTTATGGCAGCCCACTGCAGCACAAACAAGCATACTTTAAAAATATTTAACTTAGTTTTTTAAGTAGTTTTCACAAACAGTTTCTTTTTTTTTCCTTCTTATTTCTTTTTTTGCCAATACATGGCATCTAAAACCATAAAAATTGAACATCCAATCAAAAACAATCATGTATGCCTGCTCTGAGTAAACAGGCTCTCTAAGTCAATCAAGTATCAGTCAATTCAGAATTCTCTTTTTATTATTATTATTATAAATAATAAACGGATATTGTTTTTAGTGATTTTTTTTATAGATTCATTTATTTCTCCTTAAATAATTATGACAGATTAAACAATTCAGGACCTCAATTTAAAAAAAACTGTTCTACTGAAATCTTTTTTTCAAACTATGATTAGATTTTCTTCTGTTTCTTTACGCTTTTTTCTCCTGTTTATTTATATTTTTGTTGTTTTCGTTACTATTGTTATTATCTTTATTCTATTATCTTTTTTTTTAAATTATTATTTCTATTAAAGATGTCACTTTTTCCAAAATAATGTTTTTACTTTATTATTATTTAAAAAAAGTAGAATTAAAAAATTCATCTTTTTTAAACTTTGTTATCAAATTAGAGTATTTTCATTAAATTTTCAGATCTATATAATTTTTTAAACAGTCCATATTGCTGCTAGACATATATATCACAACTCTTATTATTACTACTGTTGAAAAAAGCATTAGTTAACGCAGTATTAATTTTTTTATTTTTTATTAACATAAAATAAAGAAAGACAGGTTTCATTAAAAGTAGAACACGGGTATTTGTAATTAACTACTGACTTTACCCTAACTAAACGAATGCAACTTTAACATTAATAATTAATGTATGACTTAATTTTATGACGTTATGGAACCTTTTTAATCTCTTGAATAACTTCTTCTCTCCTCTCGTCTGATACTTCTGGAATCACAGTTTTCCCATCGTTATTTTCATTTATATTTTCAGCTAAGTCAACGCTTGAAACTTTCGGGCCAGTTGCCATTTTTGTTTGTAATTAAAACGTCATCTAAGGTCGAATATAAAGCAATATTTGTAAACAAATCACTCTCCCCCGTATTATATAGAAATAAACAACTTCGGTTGACGATAGTGCAACGTCAAATGATGCGTAACATTTAAAATCGATGATCGAATATTATTTTGGAAATCAATTTTTTAACTCTAATATTAAAAAAATTACCGTAAAGAACACCCAAAATCTAAATTTTATTTTGTTATTCACTTTGTTTTTTTTTTTTATATCCTCCATATAAATCTATATTTCTTTAGCCTGTATTTTTTGGTATTTGACTTTCCTTGAAAATCATAACTATGTGTTATTTACAACTCTTAATTCAATGAGATCGGAAACTGTACATAATCATAACTTAAGAACGCTGAGTTTGTTAAACAAAATTAAAACCCTATTGACGAATATAAATTTAATATAGGTCAGAAAAAAAGTTATTTAATTATACCTAAAATTTTCGTATATCAACAAAAATATTTTAAAGTGAAAAGCTATTCATTTACGTAACTAAATTTTATTGAGCACATCTGCCACTATACAAGACGTTATTGCTTTTAAACATAAAAAAGGGCTAGTTTCATTCTTAATATCTTGTTACTTTTAAACATAACAAAAGCCTAGTTCTATCTATACACGATATCCAGTAGCCAATCCCATAATTTTTTTTTCGAAAACCAATTTTTATGCGGAGTGGCGTAGATGTCATATTTTTATAAAAAAAAAAATTGTTTTTTATTTTTTTTTGAAGAGGCATTCGCGCCGATTGTTCAAAGTTACGTTTTTTATGCTTTTTGACTAAATTTAGAGCAATTTTTAAGCATTGGCGCAAAAAGATTCAGATGTCAAATCCAGTTAATTTGCTCAACGATATTTTCTTAATGTGTTCCTGTACCAAAAAAAAAAAAAATAAAAAATACTGTGCTCATTAGTTTAAGAAATATGTTGTACCTATCTTTTACTGATTACGATAGATGAATTAACACTTTGGGTATTGTAAAGTGATTTTTTGTTAATCTTTGAGTTTTTTTCCAGTCTTATGACAAATTTTATAATTTTTACCTCATTTTGGTATCAAATAATGTTGTTTTTTTTAAATACTATTACTGGAGCCTTAGATCAAATAAATCCAAATCCAAAATGGTTTTCTTAAAAGATTGCGTAAGGGACTTTCGATCTTTTGTCGTAAACTAAATTAGATCTAAACGTATCAATGTGATTCAAAAGTATATAAAAACATTTTTTCTGGGGTTGTTTTAAGTACTCCAAGAAGACCTAATGGTCGCATCACAGAGCACAACAGAAGAGCATTCAACTTGGAAGTTTACGCATGCTTTATGTCGAAAAAAAGCTTAGAGTAGGCATCGAACCACAGATCAGTGAAGGATCTAGCATTTTTTGGGGTTTGAGATGGCGCAAACTCTAAACATTTGTATGTTTAAACTTATGTCAAATAATGATGCTTTGCAAAATATTGCAATGATTGGAAGCTGAGAACTAAAAATTTCATCTTTCCTGCCCCAAATGTGAGAGCAACAAATTAGTAAAATTTTTTTTTTGCTATTCTTAACTAAGCTTATATTCAACAATAAATTTTAAGTAATATCATAGTAATATCTGTTAGCGTTCATAAATTATGACCATATAAAGTTTAAACCCTCCTCAATTTGAGGGGGTTACAAATTTTATATGTTCATAATTTTTGAACGCTTAGAGATAGTAAAAAAATATTTAAAATTTATCGATAAATATAAATTTAGTTGAGAATAGCAAAAAATTTATTTAATCAACTTGTTGCTTTCATATTTGGGGCTCGGGGAATAAAATTTTACTGTTTTTTTTGTTCCCAGCCTACAATCATTGCAACTTTTTAAAAAGCATCATTATTTGATTTAAGTATAAAAATAAAAATGTTTGGATTTCGTTCCATGTTAGCTATCTTAAACACCAAAAAATGCTGAATCCGTCACTGCCACAGATATCTTGTTTCTGATGCAAATTTTATTCAGAATTCAACGTTTAAACGCTGCAAATTTGCAATAAATATTTATATACATATAAATTTTCAGCTAAAGACAAATATTTGAAGAAAACATGTAATAAAAATAATTTATAATGTACTTTTAAGGTTCAGAGTTAGATATTGGATTAAAATCATTTTATGCAGTTAGATATTGGATCAAAATCATTTTATTATAACCATTAAATAACGAGAAAGCTGTCGCTGTAGCGACAGCTTTCTCGTTACTCCTTGAATCCACTTGTCGTTCTTTCTCGTTGCTCCTTGAATCCACTCGTCTTCTTTTTTAATGATTTTTTACAAGTAATTTTTATTTGAAGTAGCTTCTAAAGCTTCTCTTTGCTCATCACACGCTTTACATTATCTTGAATAAATTTTACAGTAAGCAGAGCAAAAATGAATTTTTTATTACGGAATATTTTTCTTAAGACAATACGTTTCTTGTTTGAGGAAATAAATACCCTACCCTGTAATTCATTTTTAAAAACAAGAAATATATTTCTTGTTTTGAGAAATAAATTTCTTAAACTATGGTCAATAGATTTACTATTTTGTTGTGAGTTTTGATGAGTTGTAAGCAACTTTGAAAGATTTTAAAAGTTTTGGAATTCATTGGATTCAAAAAGTCTGAGGGAGTCTCATCCATAGGCATTTTTTCAAACTGTAACCTTGAATATCAAAAATTAACCAGTCTGGTGAAATATACAACTCAAGACCTAGTGGCTGGTCTTTACCAACAAAAACTGCTTTCAGAAGAATTTCAGCTTTGATTCTATCCGTTTTTACATCTTTTCAGACCTCTATTTGTTTTTGAATACATAACATTTTACCATTTTTATATTGTGATCTTAATCAAATGCTACCAGCACCAAACACCTCTTTGGTTTTACCATGATTTGAATTTCACATCTGTAGCAGGCTCAATACACAATAGTCTTATTGATCTTCAAAGCGTAAGTTAAAAATAATGCAATGTAGACAAAATAAGGTTTAAAATGACACTGATATCAGTGTCATTTTAAACCTTATTTTATCTAACATTACATTATTTTTAGCTTACACCTTTAAAATTAACAAGACTATTGGCAGATGTATATTGAGCCTGCTGCAGATGTGAAATTCAAATCATGGTAAAACCACAGAGGTGTTTGGTGCTGGTGGCTTTTAACCACAAAAACACTGGTTTGTAAAAGGGTTTAAAATCAGATGTAAAATACAAAGAAAATAACTCTTAACCAATTTTTCTCTCCAATGACAGACTTTTCTTGAAATCAGTAGAGTTTCATTAAATATAATGAGTTTTTATCGATAAAAACTCATTACATTTAATTTTGACAAGATAAAATCAATGTACTGTTTCTATTGATTTCATTTTGATTACATTTCTACTGATTTTAAAAAAAGTCTGTCTTTGGAGAGAATTGGAGAGAGAATTGGAGAGAAAAATTGGTTAAGAGTTATTTTCTTTGTATTTTACATCTGATTTTAAATCCTTTTACAAACCAGCGCACAGTGGGCCAGAATGGCAAATTTTGAGAAAAAAACTAATAACTAATTTATTATTATCAAATTTGGCACGAGTACTAATATGAGGTTTGGGCTTTTTTTGAAGGTACTTTTTTTATTATTTTGTTGCTATGGATACCTTATTTTGCATAGCAACAAGTTATTTTAGGGAGTTGCAGTTTTTTTATATATACTATTTTCACTATACTTGTTATGCGTATTTATATGAAATCAATGATACTTATGAAAGTAGTATTTTTTTTATTTGGTTGCTATGGATACCTAATTTTGCATAGCAACAACCTTTTTATGCTAGTTGTAGTGTTTATTTGTACTTTGTACAGTATATTTGGTACTTATATCTCTTATTGTTTCTATATTTCTTATTTTTTATTGATTGCCACACTTGAAAAAAACGGTTTTGTCTACTACCTGGGCCATTGTGCATGAATCCTTCTCTTACATTACTCAAATTTTCAAAAAACCTAGCTAAAGATCAAAACATGAAAACCATTATTTTTATCTTGTTATTTTGTAATAACGTAAACTAAGTCCTATTTCATTTTATTATTTAAAAAACAAGTTCATAAATTTTAAAGTTACCTATACCGTTGCAGTTAAACATCTCCTATTGAAAACATATTTTTTTTGTAGTTTTACAATCAATAAAAGTATTTGACCAAATAGTTAGATAAAAACTTATATGCAAAAACTAAAAAGTTAAAAAAAGACGGAAGACCAAAAACTAATTTCAATAAAGCATCAACTAAAACAAAACAAAGAAAAATAAGCAGTTTCGTGAAAAAAAAAAAATACACCAGAAAAATTATTACTTGCTGGAAGTAAAAAATGTAAAAAAATAGTAAATTTACCAGTCGCAAAAACATTTTCAGCTGATGAAGCGCTTGCTTTAATTTTAGATTGTGAGCTGACTAAAAATGCATATCAACTTATAAGATCTGCAGCAGCAATTAAAGGCCGCAATATCTTGTATCCAGCATATAATAATGTGATATTAACAGTTGTTCAGCATCAGTTAATATGCAATCTCTTAAATCATACTGCATTAAGATTGGTCTCTTTACAAACTAATGCTATCTCACAAAGTTGTGTATCAAGATTAACTTTAAGATCAAAAGTCGGTTTTGATGATGCAACAGGTCAGGCAATATACAAACAATTTGCGCTAGATCAAGATGTATGCAATCTTAGTATTGAAGGAAGCCTGTTTATTACCTGCTTTGTTCCATTAGAGTTAAGTGGATTTATTGGTACAGAAAAAAAATTATTTTTGCTTAATCCTCGTCCTTTTTCAACAATGTTTTTGTAGACCAATAAGGTTTAGATATGTAAAAGAAACAAGTGAAGTCATCAAAGCAGAGAAACAGTTCATTGAAAGTCAAAAACTTGAGTTAACAGTTTTATCGAATGGTTCAACGTTGCAACATATATTAGAATTAACCATGATAGATGGAAAGGTCACTAATGCTCTGTCTAAAAAAAAAAAATTCAGCTCAATGTTGCCCAGTGTGTGGAATAACTCCATCCAAGATGAATAACATTGATGCATGTCAAAAAAAGTTACGGTTTAAAAACAGAAGTTAAGTATGGCTTGTCAACATTACTTGCCTGGATAAAGTGCATGGAATGCTTTTTACATGTTGCCTACAAATCCAAAATCAAGAAATGGCGAGTACATGGAGCTGTTGAAAAAAAGTATGTAAAAAAAAAGAAAAACGCAAATTAATTGAAGACTTGGTTTAGTTGTTGACATGCCTAAAGCTAATGACTCTGGCACTATTAATAATGGCAACACTGCACGTTGTTTCTTTAGGGAATCTGAAAAAGTATCTAGTATAATTGGTTTACCAAAAACTTTTCTTAACAACTTCTTTGTGATCCAGTGTACATTATCCAGTGGTCCAGGTGTTGATGCTGTTAAATTCTAAAAGTATTGATTACAAGTTGCTCCCACGTAGGTAAATTTATTTCCATGGTATTACATGCCAGCAAGTATTCATAAAACTCTTTTTCATGGTCATTCAGTTATAAGAAGAATGTTTCTTTCAATAGGCATGTTATCAGAAGAAGCTCAAGAAGCAACAAACAAACTTTAAAAAAAAAATTGTGAACATTCTAGTCGTAAAATGTCCAGACTGAAGAATAATGAAGACTTACTAAGACTACTACTATGTTCATCTGATCCATATATTAGCAGTTTGAGAAAACCAGTATCAAATTCTAATAAAATTCAACTTCCACATGAAGCAATTCAACTATTAAAATTGTCAAGCTTTAAACAATATATCTAAGTTACATTCTTTATTAGAACAATTTTGTTATTTTAATCTGAATTATTGTTGGTATAGCTACAGTGCAGTGTTTTATAAATGATTTATAACTACAATGTTTTATCTTTGCTATAAATATAATATAATGTTTACCATACTGGCGTTAAACAGGGGGCGAAGATAATAATTGCCCCCCCTTCCAACCAACCCAAAACTCCCATTTTTCATTCTAGTTCTGATTCTGACTGGTTTAGCCCCCCTTATATTTTTCAGTTCACCTAACTTTCTTGACCTTTCTAAGCCACTGGTTTACGATACTTAAATTTATAGATGAAGTTTGTTGTAATATATTAAATTCACAGTTTTTAACATTCGCGCAAATACGGAGTATTTTATGAATTTTGTATAAAACTAAATATCAATCAATCAATCAATTATATATTCTGGAAAAAAGATATAACTTCCACGGTCGTTACAAATAGTTATAAAAACTAATATAAAGTAAAAACCTCTTTGATGATATAAAACATATTATAGACACATAGTTATAGTTATAATAAAAATAGCAATAAATTTACAAAACAACAATAATAAAAATAGTTAATTGTATAATTAATTAATTGTATAATTGAATATGACAACAAAAAGCTTATTGTTATAAAAAAATGAGGTATCTATAGCAATCAATAATAAAAAAATATCCCTCGAAGCGGAGACCTTATATTTTTACTAATTCCAAATTTAGTTAATATAAAAATATCGGTTAAATTCTATATTAGTTTTCTTCAAAAATAGTTGTTCTGGTCTGCTGTACATTGTACCCCCCCCCCCCCTCTCCAAGCTTTTTTCCTTATTTTTGAACTTTATTATAAAATATATAGTTAGAGACTTTGCAACAATATACGAAAAAAAAATTTCTTATATTTTCACATTTTGAAAGACAGTTTTGTCCACTATCTGGCCCATTATCTATGAAATGCAGTGGTACTAAGGATTTTTTATTTGCTTGATACCTGGCAAAGGTTCATTTTGCATAGTTACTAGCTTAAATTTTAAAGTTATAAACAAGACTAATATTAATGTGGCATTCTGATCGAAACACATATCCAATTACTAATTTTAGGTGTTTTTATACAGTTCTAGGGCTTTTATATTTCATAAAACTACTACATAATCCACATAAAAAATAACCTAAAGCTTAAACCTTTTTGTGTATATAAAATGAAAATTTTGGTTTAAAATTTATTTTCATACCAAAACTCATATATTCTGATAATTTTAAAGCAGCTTTAGCTTCTTTTTTTATACCATCTTCATTTTTTATACCATTAGCGCAAACTACAATTCGATGCAAACAATAGTTCAGAAGATGAAAAAGATACGACTGAAAAATGGCGCCAATCTTCTTCCCTTTATTTTATTACTTAAAGTATCATACTTCACCTGGGGTCAGCCAGACACTACAGTTAAATAAGAGCAGTTATCTTTATCAATGGAGGCAGTCAGAATAGAAATTATCAAGCAGGCAGAAGTATATTCTTATTATCAATTACAAATTGAACCGATATCTGTTCATTTTGTAGCAATTGTTTGTTATTCTTTTCGAAACAAATTTTAGAGCTTTTGCATGTATTCCACCTTTGTCAAAGATGCTTTATGAAATTAGACAAGTTATTATTTGCAGTTAAGTTCATGCCATTGGCAACTACACTCCAAAATATTAGATTAACTAATTTCAAGTTTTGTATTATATATGAACAAGTATCAATATTTTTTGTTTTAAATATTTAAAAACATGAGTTACACTTACAAAAACTTTAAAATTCACAATTTAGTTAGGTTTATAATCCACGGATTATAAACCTAACTAAATTGATAATATACATATTATCAATTTAGTTAGGTTTATAATCCGTGGATGTCCGCCTGGCTTTATGCGGCGAAAACATTTATTTATTTTAAATGGTTATGTAATTATTGGTTTTCAGTAAGTCTATATTAGTGTTACAAACTTGTTTTAATATTAATATATCTTAAAATATCTATTTTAAAGTTTTTATTGAACAATATATTTTAACTCTCAAATTACAAATTACCCTAAAAGTATTCGATTATATAAGTGAAATTTTAACTGAAAAAAGTACTTCAAATACGCCGCCATTTGAAATCATTTTATTTGACATTATGTACGTGCAAAATAGTGTTGCAATAGCTCATTTGAAAGATAATACTTGATTTTATTAAATTACGGTATAAAAAGATTTTTTTTTTTTTTTTTAAAAAAAAAGGTTTTTAATCTGCAAACATAAGGCATGGTTATACAAAATATAAATTTTGTATGATTAGACAAAAATATATACAAAAATATATTTTATACATGTTATAAAAGCTGAATGTTTAAGCTATAAAATGGTATATAATGTAATTTTTAAGAATGTATCTTTTTACTCTTGTCCATGACCTGGCCCACAGTACAGACGTAACTTATGTTAAAAAAAAACTTACTTAAAAATAATTAAACTTATGACAAAATGCCAACTAGCTTTGTCTACTTTACAGTTTTCATGCAAAAAAAGATTTATAAAAGAAGGACATTATTACCTTTTTTCTACTTGAACATTTTTTTCGTCAACATTATTGTTAATATACAAGGAAAAAACAGCAGTTAAAAAAAAAAAAATCTTTTTCAAGAAAAAAGAACCGTTTAAATCAATAAAAAAATACTTTCAATTTATAAAAGTCGGCACAAAATATAACTTTACAAAATTTATACAACTTTTAAAAAATATATATAACTTTTAAAATATATAAAACTTTATAAAAAATGTAAATTTAAATTTTTTAAAAAAATAAAATTTTGATTAAAAAAAAACAAACAAAAAAAAAACAGTAACAACTTAACGTTAAAAAATTATTTTTTAAACAGTAAAAACTTGTTTCTTTAAATGTAACCAAAATGCACTTGTTACCCATATGGACGTTCCAAAAGTTGCCACAACTAAGCTTGATATATGAGTAACATCTTGCTCATTCCAGTATATATTAAAAGACACTAAACTATGTCCAATGTAAATAAACATTGAGTTAACACCTAAATATCGTCAATAAATAATTTGTAAAAGTTTAACTTTATTAGCCAACAAAACAAAAAAAAGAACAACGATCCCAAACAAAAATAAACACACCCTCAAGACCTTCGAATATTTAATG
The DNA here is from genome assembly GCF_022113875.1 of Hydra vulgaris. Classification (NCBI taxonomy): domain Eukaryota; kingdom Metazoa; phylum Cnidaria; class Hydrozoa; order Anthoathecata; family Hydridae; genus Hydra; species Hydra vulgaris. The sequence continues at coordinate 8,014,564 of NC_061167.1, read as the reverse complement.
GGTCCCTAACATTTTCAAAAAAAAAAGTTTTTCAAAAATATTTTAACCTGCTACTCAAATGAAGCGAAATTATATAAAATTTCAAAAATTATATTTTTTTTTGAAAAAAATTGTAATTTTTGGTTTTATTACTTAAAAAATTACGTCTTTTTACAAAAAATGAAAAAAATGCATTTTTTATGATAATTTTGATGAATAAGTTGGAAAGGTTGACATATTTTTGAAAAACTTTTTTTGTGAAAATATTAGGAACCCATTAAATATTCAAGAGTCGTGAGGGTCCCCTAAAAATACTTTTTATTTAAAAAAATTTTAAACCTAATATTTTTGTATTAGATAGAACACATTTAGGGGGTGGGAGCAGGTTTTTCTCAAAAAAGTTGTTTTAAGGGCCACCCTAATATATATATATATATATATATATATATATATATATATATATATATATAATATATATATATATATATATATATATATATATATATATATATATATATATATATATATATATATATATATATATATATATATATATATATATATGTATATATATGTATATATATATATATAACAATAACAAATATATATAAAAATATATATAATAATAATATAATAATATAAACAAATATATACAAAATATATACAAAATAAATATATATATATATATATATATATATATATATATATACAAAATAAAAAAACAAATATATATAAAATTAACAAAGAAATTCTATATAACAAATAAATTTAATTATTATATTATCAACTTATTTTTATTTATAGAATATTCACTATTTTTTATTATTGTTCATTTGTTAAATAATTATTTAATATCATTATAAAATGTTAAAAAAAAGCAAACAAAAAATACCACAAAAAAAGAAAGGTGATCCATTCCAAACATGAAAAATATCACAAAGAATGTAACAGAAACTAAACAGCAAAAATGACGTTGCACTTGTTGCCATGACAAATGATAACGACCTAAAATAAAATATATTTTAAACGTCGATCTACTATATTAAAAACATAAATAATTTAGTTTAAGTACCATAGATTTTTATTAATCGGGATTAACCCGTTGTTAAGACTTCCACTAGTAAGTCCAAAAGCTATTCCACCCTAAAATGCAAGTTAAATTTTCTAAGAAATACATAGATAACTGTTTTTTAATACCATAATTAAGTACTTATAATTATCATAAATAATAAATAAAATCCTAAATTATATAATTATATATTGTTAAAAAGTAAGCAAAAAATATTGAAGATGGAATTCAAGTTTCGTATACATTTTATGAATATTTACTTATACTCTTATTAATAACAAATATTGTACTCAATAATAAAAATACCGTAATTAAAGTCCATATGAACCATCTTAAAACCTGACTTTTATGTGATTTGTACATAAACATGATACGACCTGCCTGAAAATAAAAACTGGGTTTTTATGCATTGCATTTATGCAATTTATACATTGCATTAAATTTTCAAAATTTAAGAATAGATTTAGACTTTTTATTTCAATTTATCTCAATAAAAAAAAGAACTAAATTAGACTTGGTATTAGTGTTTTTATTGACTTTGGCTAAATCGACAAAAAGTTGACTAGTCGAAAGTCAAAAATAGTCGACTTTGTAAAATCTAATAGCCGATTAAATCGACTATGGATTTCCTACTAACCAACCAAAATTTGATTTAATCTATTAACAATCTTAAAATCCTAATAACTATTTATTCAATTTAAGTTTTTCAATCTTTAATTTTTGTTTGTTCAATTATTAACAATAGCATGGACATGGTCCTAGCTTTTTGTTTACTATCTTATATTTTATCTAATTCATTGCATGTTAACAATATTTATATCTAATTAAACTTTGGTTATATATTTCATTAATTTGTTTGTTTGTTTGTTTATTCTATGTTTAAGATTTTTTAAAATACTTTTAAATAGGGCCATTCCAAGCTGACTTGGCAAAATTAAATCGTAAGGCTCTAAATTATAAATGTTATCTATACAATCCTACTAAATCAAGTTTAAGTTGACTTTAATTTTTAAAAAAGTCAATTTTAGTTGACTTTAGAAAATGTATTACTCAGTTTAGTAAACAGTCAAACTATTTAAAAGTCGTATCAACAATACTTGTAATCTCAAAGTATCTCAACCAAATAAAAGATCTAAAAAAATGTTTTTTAGTAATTTTTAATTTACTAACATATATATAAATATATATGTTAGTAAACTTGAGGCAGTTAAAACAAAAAAGTTATTTTCAAAAAGGATAGTCTCTGCTCTATATTGCTTTCTTCTAACAAAACTTTTTATTTTGGCAAATCTTTTTTCCTCAGTAAACTAAAAATTATGGTTCAAAAAATTTTAATAATATTAAATTTTATTTCATTAACTATAGCAGCTTTATAATCAAATTAAGACCACTTAAATCCCAGTCAGCAGTCTCAAGCCTGCAGCTTTATACTAATCAAACCAAGACCACTTAATTCCCAGTCAATCACTACAAATGATCAGAACAGCCAATCACTATAGTCAATCACTACAGTTAATTGCTATAATTTATCACTATAGCTCATAGAGATCAACTCACTATAGCGACAACAATAGCCTATCACTACAGTCAAAGATTATAAAGTCAATTCTAGAGCCAACAGCCAACTTCTAGTCAATTCTAGAGCAGCTGTAGCGCAGTGGTTAGCGCTTGCTTGAGAAGCTAGAGATCCGTGGTTCAATGCCCCCTATGAGGAAGTTTATGACATTGGTAAGGAAGGAGACGTGAACTTCCTTTCAAATGCTTGTCTGCGGTGCTCTGTGATAAGACTGTAAGGATTAATTATATGTGGGTGTGTGTGTATATATATATATATATATATATATATATATATATATATATATATATATATATATTTATATATATATATATATGTATATGTATATGTATATATATATATATATATATATATATACATATATATATACATATATATATACATACATATATACATACATACATATATATATATATATATATATATATATATATATATATATACATATATATATATATATATATATACACACACACAGTGGTGTACACTGGATTTTTAGTTGTTTGAGTTTTGACACTTACAGGCATAGAGATGCAAAAAAACATGTGTTTTTTTTTTTGGAGTTTTTTTTTGGCTTTTACAGTTCCTTTTAGTGTTTTTGTAAACTTTTAACTTTTTAAAAACGTTTCCAACTTATCTAAAATGTTTAGTTTTGTTTGAGTATTTTAGATTCTATATTAGGTTCTTTTAAGATTAATCTATTTTCATTAAAGCCTGAACAGAGTTCACAAAAAAGTTAAATTAATGATTTTTTATTATTGCTAAAATAGTAAACAAACTAATTGTTTTTTTTAAAATTTGAATTCAAAAATTAATAAGAAAAAATTTTTTAAGTTTTTTTTATCTTAAACTCATCTACAGAAGAATCTTGACTAGAAAACTCTGGTTATTGGTCAAGTGACTCAAATTCTTGTTCAGGTCTTTTGACTCAAATTCTTGTTCAGGACTCTTTATCTGAAAGATTTGTTGGTTTGTGAGATTTATCTAAAATATTTATTGGTCCTTTAGGCAGAATTGGTTGTTGTGTTGCACACATATCGATTGCCTCAAGCTTCAAATTTTGTGATACTAGCACTAATTTTGCTGCTCTTTCATTTGTTAATCTGTTTCTTTTGGCACTGTGAATATTTGCATAACTGCTAAAACTTCTTTCGCAAGCAGCACTTATAGCAGGAAGCTGAAGAATTTTCGCTGCTACTTTTGATAATTTAGTAGATGAACATAATCCCTTCCACCAGTTTGGACCAAACGTTAGGTCAACAGTTGTCCATATAAAAGTTTTTGAAAAAACTCCTCCTTTACATTGGTAATTTGCTAAATTAGCCATCAAAGTATCTATTTTGGTATTAGGTGAGTTTGCAGCAATTGAATATATATTACTTCACATGCATCAATCTGTTAAAAATTTAGATAATGCATAATGGTTTTACTTAGTTTAATAAAAATAAACAAAAGTTGATAATAATTTAACCTTTTGTTCCCCATTTTAACCTTTTGTTCCCCATATCTTCCTTGATATTTGGGGTTAAGTAGATTAGCAGCCATATGAATTTTTGTTAAGCAAAATTTTTTTCTTTTAGCAAATAGTTCTTTCATTTCTACTTCCTCTTTTTTTAAGTTTGATTTCCTTTACAATATCTGTTGCTTGTGACATTAACACACAAAGAGTAGGTATTTTTATGAAATCATTAAAAAGCAAATTGAGACCATGAGATATACATCCATAGCAATTATGAAGAGGATAGCTGTTTTTTAATAGCATCCATGCCTTTTTCATGCTTGCTGCATTTTCTGTTACTATTCCCATAACTTTTTTAGGATTAATTTCTTGTAATACCTTACGTATTTCATCTGCTATGTATTCACCAGAATGACTTGATGAACCTGAAAATTATTACTTAGGTGTAAATACTTTACAAAATGTTTTGTTATAAAAGTAGAAAAAAGTTTTGTATGTGAAGAACTACGTTAAGAGTTGGGAGAGAGTTAAAAACAATAAATAAAAAAATGTATTTATTATTTATTTTTAAAAATAAATATACATTTATGTAAACTTTACCTGAAGGTAGTGATTTCCATAAAATAGGCAATGATAAAGGCAATATCAACACAAAGTTGATAACTGCTTCATTTCTGCAAAATGTCAATAGTTTTCAAGTTTTAATTTTTAAACTATTTGCATAAATAATACATTAGTTTTTTTGTTTAAATTTATTAGACTAATACTCACCTAGTATTACTCCATCCATCACACATAAGTCCTACAGAGTCTGCTATTGCAATTAATTCTTTAACATTGCTTGATATTCTATTGAATTCTTTATCCAAAAGTGTGTTTGATACTTTATACCTTGCTGGGAGCTGATAAGCTGGGCATAAGCTATTTAAAAAGGTTTTCCAGTATTTATTATCAACTAAACTCATGGGTGACCCACTTGTGTAAATAGCTCTAGATAGATGTACATCGATTGATTCCTATAACATTATTAATCTTAGATAAAAATTAAAAAGATATATACTATGCAAAAAAAAATGTTGATACCTTTTCACATTGTTTCATGCTATCAAACATTAAACAGGATATACCACTTTTAGAAATTGGTTCTGAATGTTTTGATGAAAATCTCATGATTTTTTTTGACATGTCTGTGTCATCATTTTAAAATTTGTATTTGACTTCAACTGGAAATTTCCTACATTTCTTTATATGCATGGTCATTCCTGTACCACTTTTTGACATAACATCATTGCAAAAAGAACATTGAACTCTTTCCATTTAGCTCACCTGGCTTGCTGGCTTGAATAAAATGCTCACAGATGTTTTCTTTCTACCTCCAGTGTGTCCACAGACTACTGTATTATTACTACTCATTACTATGTTCTAATCAAACAACTAAATGATGCGACTATTATGAATAGAAATCTGCTTCATTAATCCTTATAAAGGCTATATTCTAAAATAATTTCTAATATAATTCTAATTTCTAATATAATTCTAATAATAATATAATTCTAATATAATTTCTAATATAAATTCTAATATAATTAAATTATATTATTAAAAAAACTAAGAACAATCATTGTATTACTGAAAATTTACTTTACTACAAATTATGATAAACTGGTACATAAAGATTTTCAAAACAACAATATATCATCATTAGCAACCTTATGTTTCAAAACAGTTACCATAAAGGTATAAAATGAAAAAATAAAAATATTACAACAAACTTATGCAATATTATTTATAACATTATTGAAAATACTTTTTCCACTATCTGAAATTAAATGTTGACAAATTTAATTTATTTGCGATTGCAGGAATAAAATCAAAAAACAAAAAGCATAAAATAATGTAGCAAAATAAAATAAAAAAATTAAAACTATGCAAAACTTATACAATACATGTAAATTTTGCAATGCAGTGTTTTTTCATTTATAAATTAAAAAAATTCTCATTCATTCTACAAATTACAATAATTAGTTTTCATTCATTTTGTTGGAAAATTTGTTTTCAATGTTAAGAAAGAATTTTTTTGAACTCAAAAATATATCTACATAAAAAAAAAAAAAAAAAAAAAAAAGAAATCTCCTTTACTTATGTGTTTTATAAAAAAAATCTTTAAATAATTTTTTCAATTTTATTTTAGCTTATTATAAGTAAGTCATTAAAGAACAATTATTAAAGTTATTTGATGAACATTTAAAGAACTTGTAAAACAAGACAGATTAATGTTAAATAGGAGAATGACAAAGTCTTTTAATAAATATCACCTAAAAACAAACTGTTGAGATGATATTTATGAGAATGTTTTGCAAAGAGTTGCGTTGATTTTAGCTTGGGGACAAAAAAAAAAAAAAAATTTTTGGGCCCACCCAGCCCTTAACACGGGAGCAACAATTTTATAAAATAATTTCTTTAGTATTTTTATCTAGGTTTATATTCATCAACAAATTTCAAATTTCATACAATAACCTCTTAGTGTTTAGTTTTTATGACCCTCCAAATTTTACAGCCCCCTCAAATTGAGGAGGGTTGAAACTTTATATAGTCTTAATTTTCAAAAAATAAGAGATTATTGCATGAAATTTAAAATTTATTGATAAATATAAACTTAGATAAAAAAACTAAAGAAATTATTTTATAAACTTGTTGTTCCCACCTTAAGGGCTGGATGGGCCCAAAAATTGTTTTTTTTTTTTTTGTCCCCAAGCTAAAATCACCGCAACTTTTTGCATAACATTTACATTTGACATAAGCATGAACATACAAAAGTTTGAATTTTGCACAACGCCTGTAAGTGTCAAAACTCAAACATCTAAAAATCCAGTGTACACCACTGATATACAACCCTCAGAATTAGGGTTGGCATTCGGCTTCATTTCTATGTTTTATGGTAAGACCTTTGTATCAACTTTTTTTTACTGACCTGAGGCAAATTATTGTGGACCTCATTTTTCCTAATTCCAAGGGTTGTTTATATGTATATATCTTATACTGCTGAGTTAGGTGAGCATGATGATGTCATACTCACCTCACGTTAAATAGCCTGCTGCAGGGGGCTTCAGTACATACATCGAGTGACAAATAGCCTGACTCGCAGTAGAGTGCTGCTACATCGACTGAGAGTTTGGTATGGGTCAGCAACATTTTCATTCATTATTCTTCGTTTTCCCTCATTGTTTTCTAAAAATGCTCACTTAATTTAGGCTAGCAAAAAAAGTGAGCAATTGCGCATATAAATATGCTATAGTAGATATATATATATATATATATATTATATATATATATATACATACATACATACAATTATTTACAAGTAATTTTAATCAATTGTTAGCTTTAAAACAATCGTTAGCTATAATTACAACTATGCTGCCCTGATAAAAAAGAACACAGTAACTCAATTTTCAATAAAAATTTTTTTCAATGGGTCAATGAAAATAATACTATTCAGTATTATTTTCATTGACCTAGCGTGTAAGTAAGAACACTGTATATGATCTCCAAGTATCTGTTTTAGATGTTTTAATTTCACAGTATCTGCAGGAAATATAGCCAAACTTTGTAAGAATATGGTAATTGTGCAAAATGGATATTTTGCAGATACTGTTCTTTCACAGTATCAGCAAAAATACTAAATAAAAATAGATTTTTACAACAATTTTGAAAAAAGTTTTAAAATAAAAAAAACATATACTTGTAATCCGAAAAATGTAAGAACAATTGAAGTAAGATAACCAAGCAATCCTTCAGGATCAAAATTTTGTTTTGTAAGATAAATATTCTAAAAAAAATCACGAAGACAACAATTAAAAAATGAAAAAGCATGCTGGGAATAAAAAATATAATATATAATATATACAATACTATAAATGTTTGATATTTAAATTAATAAAAAAAAAAAAATATCAAAACTAATTTACTTTTAAACTAGGATTTCGGTATAAATGTTTTTCTCCAAATACTAATTTATCAATGTAACCTGCAGCTCCTCCTGTGCAATAAAAATATTTTCCACCTTCTGATAGACCGCCAGGACCAAGGTAACCTCTATAAAAGAAATTTTTAAAAATTAAAAAAAAAAGATTTATATAAAAAAAAAATTTTTTATAAATATAATTTTTACGTTGGACATCCTGGAACCGGTAGCCGAAAAGTGATAGCAGTATGAATAGCAAGAAGACAAAAAATAAAAAGCCATTGGATGCCAAATGGAATAATATCACACAGATGTGATACCCATTTAATAGAGGCAAAACGCTAAAAAAAAAAAAAAATTAAAAAAAAAATAATACTAAGTAAATATAATAACAAATAAAAAAAGATTAATCATTAACACCTTTATGGTTTGTTCACTAGGAGCTGTAAACAAGTTAAAAGAAGCTACTATAAAATAGGAAATGCCAATACGTTGCAAAACTCCAGGAATCCGCCATGTTGGTAAATTTTTTCCTAAACAAAAAAACAACAGATAATAATAAACTTTGTAAGTAAAAAAGATGAAATTTTAAAATTAAAAATTAATTTTAAATTAGTTCAAATAAAAATAAACATTTGAATAAATGTTTTGCAATGACCTGCATTTAGAATAAACCCAATTAAAAAAATCTTTATCGAACGAGTACATATAATCCAAAATGCTGCCAGTTTCTTGTTCTCTTGTTTTAGTAGACGCTTGTGAGAAAGATTGATGCTTAAACCCATGATAAATATAAACCAAGGAAAAACAAGATCAGATAAACTCAAACCTTAGAACAATAAATAAAAAAGCTTTTTAACAATTAAACACAAAGCATGACTAATCACAAAAGTTTGAGAAAATATATAACTAAAAAAACCATAAAGCATATATTGCGCCTAAAAATAAAAAAAGGTAACAGATAAAGGTAAATGTTAACCCTACAGTGTTTACTAAGCATGGGCATTTGGTGGTCTGTTAAAAACCGTTATTTTTCATTGCGTTAAAAAAGCTAACGAAATTTCCGTTAAAATCCGTTACATTAAAATTTATTAACGGTAATTTTCCGCTAATGGCCATTAACTTATTTTAACTTATTTTTTTTATCGAACTGTATATTTTGAAGTCTTTTTTTGCTCCTTGTCTTACATTTAACCGAACGTCGATTAAATGAAACTTTTTTTTAAACAACTTAAACAATTTTTTTTTTTTAAATTTTAATGGAAATTTCCTGTTTTTACTGCCCGTCAAAATTTTTTAATGTAACAGACGTTAACGGACGGATTTACCGGACAGAAAAATCAAATGCCCATGCTTAGTGCTTACTCCAACTATAAAAATACACTGTAGAAAAGTTAATAACAAATAAGAAGGGTGCGGGAAATAAAAGGTTGAAAACAGTTTGTCTACATGAGAGTTTTAAGATCCAGAGATGGTAAACAAGAGACACAGATGGTTAAACAAGTATCACAATGATTATAAAAATTTTTAATTTGTAAAATTTATGTAATAGATAAAAAAAAATTAAAAATCCAATGGATAATCCAATATATAAAACTAATAAATCAATAATAATAGGTCTAAATATGTAATATTACTTTATATGTTCTAACAACAAAAAATAACAATACAAAATATATTCAATTACTAATATAGAAATCCATGATATAGAAAAAGCAGCTACAATTGATTAGAAGTCAAAAGTAGCAAAACACCTTTAAAAACCTTTTCAATGTTATATATACAATTTATATAATTATATAATTAATATATACATTTTCATTGATTATTTAAATAAATTGCTAATCATTTTATTCAAAAGATTTAAAAAACTGTTCATAATAATATTAAAATTATTTAAAAAAAAATGTAAATATTTGTACTTACATTACTATAATTGAGTTGTTTTTTTTCTCAAATTTTACTTTTACTTAAGTATATATTTTTTAAATTATTGTACTATCCTACATTTTAAATCGTATATGTTACTGAATAAAAAAAATGTTGTTAAAAAAGAACTTGATTGATAAAAATGTTTTATAAAATTGTTATCTTATAATTTTTATTTATGTTTTAAGTAAAGTTACAAAGACACTAAAAACACGGCTAGTATACATTTCAAAATTTAATCTTTCTTTTAAAAGAAAATTTTAAAAAGAATTTTAAAAGAAAATTTAAAACAAAGTATTACTATCTTTACATTTTGTACAAAGTACTATATGAAAAAAAATAATAATAACTAATTATTTTCAATTAATTATATATCCTAGTTACACAATTATTGGCTTTATTTTGAAGATGTTCCTTGTATTTGAAAAAAAAAATTATTCAAAGCATTTTTTACTTATATGCATAGCGTGCATATCTTTGCAAAATATAATGAGAAATTTGTCAATTCTATGTTTTGCTTAAACTGATAAAACAAGTATTAAGTTATGACATTTTTTTAAATTGTATTACTTGTATATATATATATATATATATATATATATATATATATATATATATATATATATATATATATATATATATATACATATGTATAATACAGACATTGATTAATTGGTCAGAGTGATACAGATATTAGATGATTAGTGATAAAGATCTATCATCTTTTTAAAATTTATTAAACACAATAGTATTCAAACTATTTTTGAACAGATTTTTTGTTTGTTTATAACTACTTATAAACTTAAAAACAAAAAAACAAACAAAAAAACTGATTTTTATACTAACAACATAGCACAACAAAAATGCATCAAAAAAAGTAACAAAAATAACACCAAACCATTCCAAACAGAATGATCAATAAAATAGTATTGTCCACCGCCATAATTCACAAATACCATCAATACAATTGCAATTCTAAACATTTGCAATTAACTATATTATAATAAACTGTTATATTCAATTAATTACAATAATTATTTGTTCAATTACTCATTTAGTTTCAGTTAATTTTAAAATTAAGAGATTAAAATTTTAAATATCTTGTTACAGATTTAATATGCTAATTAATGTTTTAGGGTCATCAATCAAATCAATCAAATCAAATTATAGTCAAAATTTTGTTTCATAAAGAAAAAGAACATTATTTTAACAATTTGAAAAAAAAAATCTTTCTCTTATCTTTTTATAAAAATAAACAACTTTTGAATTTTTTTATTCATTTCTATTAGTTTTTATTAGGTTTGTATAAGATTAAAACATATAACATTTTATTTCCTAATGTTCTTAATTTTTTTATTCATATGTTAAAGGTTTAGTTTGAGCTAACAATCTAAGAGTAAAATAAAAAATAATTGACTTTAAAAGCTATTTGCTCAAAAATAAAATTAAAAACTCACCCTCTGAATGTATCTATAGATCTTATTCTGGCAGGTTTTCTCTGAAAATTAAAATCACATAAAAAAAATAAATTAAAATACACATTTTTTGCAGATTTAAAGCTGCTTAGTAGTAACTTATTTTGCTCAATTTAATTTTTAAATGCCGACTTTTAGTTTATGCACTAAAGCACCACTAATGGTTATTTCAGTATCAGTACACACTGATGATACTGATACATCATCATACATACATACATACACACACACATACATACACACACATACATACATACACACATACATACATACACACATACATACATACATACATACACACACATACATACATACATACACACACACACATACATACACACACATACATACATACATACACGCACATACATACATACATACATACATACATACATACATACATACATACATACATACATACATACATATTGAACTTGTAAGTTAGGTTTTTATTTTAATACAAGAATACATGATAATATTATACAATACTAAAGCTTATATAGTAAGTTTATGATGTTTTTAAAAATAAGAAACCTGTTTATATTTTTACGTGATGTTTCTGATGTAACTTTGTTGAATTGTTTTTTTTTTTTTCAATAGATCCTGAAGATGTGTGGATCATCATGCTTTTGGACCATAGGCAAAAACTTTAAACATTCTTTCACATAAAAACTGGAGTTTATATTACTGTTTGTAAAAAATGGCTGAGTTTTAAAACTACACAAACCATAACTTTCTTGCTAAATTTTTGATTATTATTGTTTTTAGTAAAATATCAGTTTTCGATTCTCATGAGCAGCTTTTGATCATCTTTTGATCGAGTTATAAACTTGATCTTAAACTTGATAAACTTGATTACCAATCTGTAACCACTCCACAATTTGATAACTCAACTGATAGTTTTTTTTTTTTCAAACTTTTTTAATAGCAAATTAATTGGAACATAATGATTTTTAAGTCACCCATCCATAACAAACTTTGTCACTTCTACTTGCAAATACATTTTCATTGTTTACAAGTAACTTTTTTTAAACCATTTGTAAAAATGTACAAACTATTGTTTTAAAGGGAGATAAACACAAATAAATGTCTCATTTGATGTTAATCAATCCAGAGATGCAGAAAAAAAATAAAATGTTATCGATCAATTGATTTTTTAATATTTCTTATTCTTAATGTACTTTTGTGTATTTGACTTTTTATATTTTATATAAAATTTTGAATTAATTTTGAATATATTAAAAAATATATCACAAGTAAACCATAAAAACCATATAAATTTAATTTTTTTCTCATTTAATTATCTAAAAATAAAAGCTGAATAAAGTTTCATAAAACTCTTTACAATTTCTTTTTTCTTTTTCAAAATGTTTTTACTGTCAAGTATAAAACAATATACTTAACTCTTGAAATTTAAACTTTGGGTATATATGGGTAACTTGAGTTCATCTTTTAGGTAAAATTTTAAAATTTAGGAGGATTTTATCAAGTTTTTTTTATTTATTATTTTATTTTGTCCACATTTATCTGCCACAATAATTTTTATTGCGGCAATAAACCATCATGAATCATTATGAATCATCATAGACCATCTTGATCCATCATGAATTATCATAATCCATCATGAACCATCATGAATTATTATGAACAATCATGATCCATCATAAATCATCCTGAATAATCAAATGCCATTAATTATCAACCAATATCTATTTTCTCTGGTTTTTTAAAAACTTTACATAGAAATTTATTCAACCAAATATCTAATCATTTTACTATTAATATTATAATTTTAAAAAATCAATATGGCTTTAAAAGAAATAACTCTACTGAACATACAATAATTCATCTTATTTAAAGTATAAAAGATTCATATGAAAAGTCAAAATTTACTTTAAGTTTCTTTTATAGAAATATCTAAGGATTTTGACACTATGAAATTACCATGAAACACTATTTAAAAACATGAATATTATGGTATCACCAGTAGAGTTTTAATGCTACTAATCTATATAAAATATTGCAAACAACTTTGAAGGATCTTCTTCACATTTTCTAAATATTATCTGTGGAATTCCACAAGGATCTTTTTTAGGACCTTTATTATTTTTAAATTATGTTAACGATTTCTATAGTCTGAAAATTAACAACATTTGTATAATGAATAGGATTGTATAATGAGCAAACATAAGTTTGCTCATTATACAATCCTATTCCTATCTAATGATAAAATTTATAAACTTTTTTAAGTAAGAAGCATTTTAAACAAACATTTATTAACTCAACTATATTATTACTATTTTATATACTGTATTAGTTGTGCTAACATTGCTTGGGGTGGTACTCAAAAAAAGTAAATTGAAGACACTATATTTTCAACAGAAACATATTGCACATCTTATAAGTTTCAAAAATCGTTTTATTTAAAGCCTCTCTTACTTAACATGAATATTCTAAACATATATCAAGAAAATGTTTTGAATGTTTTTTATGTTTAAATATAAAAGCAACTAATCTTCAACTTTCTTTCAAAAATAAATATTCCTGAAGAAATGATAATTTCTTAAAAATATTCCTTAAGAAATGATAATTAAACAACCATTTATCCGAACTTTAATGAATCTTGCATTTTTTTCCGTTTTTTATGGAAAAAAGTTATAGTAATAAATTATCACACAGCATAAAATAACTTAATTTATATTATAAATTATCTTTCATTTATTTTATAAATTTTTTTTATAAATATTTATTTTATAGATTATATTTTATTTAACTTTCTCAATAACAACTAAAATTCTTTTTAGAAAAAACAACAACCAACCACAATGAGCTCATTTTTTGATGATTGTTGCGACTTACTGATGGTGTCTATTTTACTTTCCCACTCCTCCATTTCCTTTATAAAAAAATTAAATATTTTAAAGTATTAATTATATATATATATATAAATAAATAAATATATATATATATATATATATATATATATATATATATATATATATATATATATATATATATATATATATATATATATAATTATATATATACACACACATATATATGTATATATGCGTGTATCTGTATGTCTGTACATAAAAGCATAGATATATAAATATACATGCATAAGTATATAAATATACATACACACATACATACATACATACATATTTAAATCTATTATTTTATTATAAAAATATATTTTTTATACTAATTTTTGTTATTTTTATTTATTTATTTTATATTATATTTCATTTTAAACTTCATCTATTTACAAAAACGATTAATTACAGTAATATAACCAAATCTAAACCTTGCCGTAACCCTAACCCTAAGCCTGACCTTGATGCCTGGCCTAACCAAACCCTCAGTCGTTGTAGATGCACTGCCTTGCGAGTCAGGCAAGGGAGTGCTGCTACATTGACTGAGGGTTTGATTAGGGTGACCATTATTTTTAAAGTTTTAGAATTGGACTGTCTTAGTCCCCTAAAGGTGTTCCTTTATATGTAAAAAAAACTCAGACCAAATCTTGACAATATTTATAATTTTTTTATAATTTATAATAATTGAACAATATTTTGAGGTAGCTCAATGATATCAAAGTATCAAAGTTGTACTGTCACTCGCAAGTATGAAATATGCTCCTCTAACTCCTAGAAGTTACTGAATCGAATACAATTTTGAGATGATTTCTAATGTTATTGTTATTGTTTCCATCATAGCAAACAATGTTCTATGCTGATTAATATAATTAATAACTGGAGGGCAGTTACAGAAACTCCAGCTTGCTGCAAAAGATGTAGAAATCTTGTTGTCACGCCACAACTTGCAGCCGCATTGGACTGAATGAAGGTTTCAAACCGTAAAGCAGTTTTTGTTATCGCAGAAACAATCAAGAGTGTTGGCCACAGCCTTGATAACTACGTGAACACGAATTCTATTTGACTATGGCGGCAGACACATCGCACTTTTCAATCAGCCAAGTTATAGGAAAGTTATAGGAGTTCAAAGGAGAATCTTTACTTGTCGTTCATTGGGATGGTAAACTCATGCATGAATTAACTGGAAACAAGAAAGTGGACCATCTTCCAGTTATAGTATCAGGAAAACAATTCTCTTAGTTACTCACTGTCGCTAAACTGCCATCTGTAACTGGCCAAGCCCAAGCCTCTGTCGTATTTGAAGCTCTGAAAAGCTGGAATGTTGGTTCTAGGATCAATGCCATGTGCTTTGACACAACAAGTTCAAATCCTGGCAGAAGCATGAGGGCATGCATTCTGCTAAAACAAATGTTTGGCAAGGAGATGCTATATTTGGCATGTCATCACAACATTTCGGAGCTTGTAGTTGGTGCAGTTTTTCAGGCTTATATCGGATCAACTTCAGGCCCTGAAGTTCTGCTTTTTAAGCGCTTTCAAACTTGATGGGTGTTCGTTGACCAGGAAAGATACGATATTAGCATGTCTGATGGTAAAAATGCATGCTTGTTGTATGACATAAAATCTGATATCATAAAGTTTGTCAACAAGCAGTTAGAAGAGCAACTGTCACGAGACGACTACAGAGAGTTTGAAAAACTGGTGCTGATCTTCCTGGAACAAATCCCATGCAGAGGAGTGCGTTTCAGGAAACTTGGAACAATGCACCATGCATGCTGAATGTCAAAGGTCATCTACTCATTGAAAGTATGGATGTTTCTTTCACAATTTGTTCTGACACCAAACTAAGAAAAAAGCCAAGTGTGTGTCTTTGCAGTCCGTCTGTACCTAGAAGCATGGATGGATACACTTTTTTAGGCAGGGACTAGGAGAAGTCAACTCCAACTTAAAACACCCCTGTCTTGGGGCTCTTGGTTGAGTAAAAGCTAGAGATAGTGACTCGATAAAAATACTCATCTTAGTCAGATTTTAAATGCATCCGTCTTACAGAAGGATGTTTTATAAGACAGATGTTAAATGATTTTCTTAACTCAATGCATGGGTTTTGCTTGTGACTCTGTTTTTTATGATTAGACAACTCATTATATTATCTCCTAATGAGGTTATAGCTCTAAAACTCAGTTTTATGGTTCTAAGGACAGCAGGTCATCAGGTTTCTTGAACTCTGTGATAGCTCTTAGAGAGACTGATTCCATCAACAGCTGTAAAATATCAGAGTACTAAAGGTGCCATACTGCCTATGGATGGTGCCCCTGCTTGTACTTTTAGTGTGCATTGTTCAAGCCCGCATTTGGAGCCCTTTGTTACAGTTTAGGGGTCATTAATAGTAATGAGGCAATTGCTTGATCTATTAGATAGTGTAATGAGTACTATCTATGCTTTGAGTCAAATTCTTTAACAAATTTAAAAATGAATTAAGTACCAAAAACTTTAAACACAAAAAACCATTGTCATCACCAAGTTCTCTAAACCTATCATTCACTAATATTTATGGAATTCAAAGTAACTTTTCTTATGTTGAGTCTTATCTCTTGCAAAGTTCACCAGACCAACTTGCTTTTTGTGAGACTAATTTGAGTTCAGCTTTCTCTTCTAGTGATCTTAGTGTTGATGGTTATCTTCCTTTAATTTATAAAGACTCCAATAGTCACATGTTTGGCATGGTTATTTACATTTGTAAGTATTCACCTATTTGTCAAGAAACTAGGTATGAATATACAGACTATTCTTTTATATGTTTTTGTTTAGTACCACTTCACTCTATCGCTTTTCTCTTTGTTCTATATTGCTCTCCTTCATCTCAAGACTGGGCTCTTTTCAATGTTATTTCTGATCAAATTAACCAAACCCTCTCTATTTATCCTTAAGCCAACATCATTATTGTTGGTGACTTTAACGTTCATCACACTGAATGACTTGGCTCTATTGTCAGTGACTCTGTGGCATTAAGGCTCGCAACTTTTGCCTTTCTCAATCTCTAACACAAATAGTCAACTTTCCAACTCGCTTTCCGGACAATCCGAATCATTTACCTTCTCTACTCTACTTACGTTTTGTTTCTGATCTTAGTCAGTGCTCAGTTTCTCCACATTCACCCTTAGGTGCTTCTGATCAAGGTTTAATCTCAAGTCACATAACTTCTTGGATTCAGGCTGGTGTGAAATTTTTTATTCCCTCTTGATGATTCCAAGTCAAGCCTCACTCTTCTCCAAGGTTTTCCTCTTATTGAGCTGCTGCAATTTCAAAACCATTACTTCCATATATTTCAGCAAAACAATTCTCCAGAAAACAGACGCCTGTTTACTATTGCTAGAAACCATTGTAAAAAAGTTTTGTCTAACGCCAAAGTCAGCTATTCTCAGGTCATGAAATCTTGTATTTCATCTCAAAATTAGGCTCTTGTGACTTCTGGAGAATTTTTAACAGTATCAATAAGGGCAAATCTGTTATTTCACCTCTCTTGTATGGTTCAGACTTTGTCACCTCACCTAAAGACAAAGCTGAATTGTTTGCTAAGAACTTTTCACCAATATCAACTCTTGATTCCACTAGTTGCGTTCTACCTGATATAGCCGTCAAACATGTTGATCCATTGCTTGACATTCATATCACTTCAGCTTCTGTATCTAAAGTTATTTCCTGCTTAAACTCAGCTTACAGCTATACAGCTTGTGCCAGACAACATACCTGTTGTAGTCTTGCAAAAGTGTTCTCCGAAGATGTCATCTATACTTTCAAAACTATTTAACAAATGCTTATTGGAGTCTTGTATTCCAGTATGCTGGCAAGCGGCATCTGTTATTATGTTTTCAAAAATTCTGGAGAGCAATCTGACTCGTCTAACTACCATTCCATTTGTCTTCTTTCTATCATAAGCAAGGTTTTTGAATCTTTAATTAATAAACACATAATCTCTCATCTTGAATGTAATAACTTACTTTCTAATCATCAATATGGATTTGGATCTTCTTGTTCTACAGCTGATTTGCTAACAGTAATAACCGATAAGTTTTATTGTGCATTAGATAGAGATGGAGAGGTTAAGGCTATTGCTCTTCACATTTCTTCAGCTTTTGATAAAGTTTGGCATGCTGGTCTTCTCCAAAAGCTTTCTTCTTACTGTGTATCTGGTAACATCTTTAAGGTTATTGAGCCCTTCCTTTCCAATCATAATATCACTCTTCTTCATATCTTGTAATTTTAGGGGTTCCTCAAGGTTCTATCCTTGGTCATATACTCTTTACATTAATGAAACATCATTAATTTACATTAACTATGTTCTAGATATTCTCATATCTAAGGTAACATTGTTCACTGATGATATGACCATTTATTCTTATCTTGAAAAGGAGCCAACACTCTCTGGTTGCTTGGAGGGGACATTTGAGCATAAAAAGGATCTTATTTCTACTACAGCATGGGGCTCACAGTGGCTGGTGAACTTTAATTCAGATAAAACCCAATATTTTTCAACCAGTCATTACTGCAACAATTTAGATCTTCCTATATTTATGAACGGTGATGTACTCTAGGGTGTCCCAAAAAATAACGTTTTTGAAAATAATTTTCTCTCACCCCCTAAATGTGTTCTATCTAATGCAAAAACACTAGGTTTAAATTTTTTTTGAATAAAAAATATTTTAAGGGGTCCCTCAAGACCCTTGAATATTTAATGGGTCCCTAATATTTTCGAAAAAAAAGTTTTTCAAAAGTATGTCAACCTGGTACTCAAATGAAGCGAAATTATATAAAAATTTTAAAAATAATATTCATTTCGAAACAAAATTGTTATTTTTGGTTTTATTACATAAAAAATTGCGTTTTTTAAGAAAAAATGAAAAAAATGCATTTCTAATGTTTTTTTATGATAATTTTGATAAATAAGTTGAAGATATTTCGAAATTTTGGGACACCCTAATGTACTCGACGAGTCATCTACTCTTCATCTTCTAGGATTAACTCTTACTTCCGAACTTTCTTGGAAACCTCATAACAAATCTATTGCAAAATTAGCATCTGCTAAGGTTGCATCTCTTTATCATGCTCGACACTTTCTTACTCTGGATTCTATTCTTTATCTCTATAAATCTCAAACCTATCCTTGTATGGAATACTGTTGCCATATCTGGGGTGGATCTTCTAATGATACCCTTTCTCTTTTAGATAAGGTGCAAAAATGCATTGCAAACATAGTTGGACCTGCTCTTGCAGCAAACCTCCAACCATTATCACATTTTCATAGTTGCTTCTTTCTCTTTTCTACAAATACTATAATGAGCACTGATCTAAATATCTAGCGTCTTGTGCCATCTACTAAAATTCATTCTCGTGTTACTCATCATTCAACTAAATCTCATCCTTTTTCTGTGAATGTTCCTAAGTGTTCCAAAAACTCTTATTCATCTAGTTTCCTAGAACATCAGTTCGAGGTCTAGAAGTCACAAAAAAACCAGAATCTTATGAAGTTTATTTTTAATTTTTGACTTTTGATTTTCAACAAAAGGAAGAAGTTTGGTTTATACTTATTACATTTTTATCCTCACCATAATTATCAAAATTTTCTTTAATATTTTCATCATTAAAACATTAAGATTATTATTTTCAAATTATTTATATAAGCTACTTCATAATCAACTACAGCTAAATGTATTGCACGTGCAAAACAAAGTTGATATTTAGCAGGAGAAATATATACCAATTTTTCCATAACAGAAACACCATCAGTTGTTAAGCAAGACAATGTCTAACTTTTGTAACATTTAATTTTATGTTAAGTAATTCAATTTAACCATTTAAATAGGTAAATCAAGGTAATCATTTAAATTGTTATTCCCTAATCCATAATTAATAAACCTATTATTGAATATTCATGATGAATATCTAAAATCTAAAATAGAAGCTTATCTATAAATATTATGTGGAAAAAAAAGTCTAAAATAGAAGTCACGAAGCATATCTATAAATCTAAAATAGAAGTCATAAAACTAATCTATAAATATTATGTTGAAACAGTTGGAGAAAATAGGATTCTTAAAATAAAAATAATAAAGAATTCAGATTTCAATGAATTTTATCCAAATCTATACTAAACTTGAACTCTTTTTTAGATATTTCGTGCATCTTTCTTCTAGTTAATTTAACTGTTTCCTGTTAATTCATAACAGTTTCGGTATATGATGTCATTCTATAAATTTTTTCTTTCAAGTTGTATTATTTTTTTTGCCAAAATCATTAAATCATTTTAATTGTATAACTTTTTACAGAATCCGAAAAAAAAATTATGATGCAATTAAAAATTAAATTTATAAAAATAAAAATAAAAATTTAATATACAACGAATATTTACAGTAAAACGTACTGGTTTAAACTAAATATAAACTAGATACTAAAAGAATAGTTTTACTAAAGCGTATAAAATAATTTAAAGTATAAACTGGAAAAATATGAGAGACTTGACAACATATAAACTGAACTAAATAGAAAATAAATATTAAACAATTTATTTTACTAATAACCGTTCAAATCAAACTAAATTAAAGTTAAAACAAAAACTAAATTAAAGTAAAAAAAAATTGTACTAAAATATACAAGAAATAGTTATAATATAAATATAAAAACAAAGAATCGCATTAAATTGTTTGCTACCAGCCGAACAAAAATCTTTTTGTAGCATTTTTTTGAATAACGTTTGAATAGCATAACATTGACAATTAATTAAAATTTGATAATAATAAAGTTTTTAAAACGCTTAATTAAACAATAAGAAATGCAAAGTGCTTAAAACTATCGTTTTTGTAAGTAATAACTAAAACATTAAGTCCAAAACAAACCCGATTTAATGAATAAAAATAATATTTTTTCTTCAAAATACTTTGGTAATTACTTAACTAAATACCAAACACTTCTACAAGTTAATTTTACAGTGTTAACTCTGTTTTATTTTATAACTAAATTTAAAGTTTTTTATGAACGATTATTCAAGATTTTTTAACTTTGTGATAACTTTTTTATAATTACACAATATAGCTCTTATTTTTTCTTGATTATGTAGAGAATTAATTAACAGAACAAACAAATTCTATGTGTCTAGAATGGAAATTTATGTACTAAACAAGATAAATTGTAAAGCATACTCAAAAGCCGCTACATTCAAATGTACAGTGGCTTGCGGTAGTGAAAGAGTTAAACACATTAAATTTAATTAGAGTTAAATACAGTGGCTTGCGGTAGTAAAAGAGTTAAATCATAACTAAATGTAAATTAAAACGAACAACTCTATTGACCATATAAACTAAATATAAAACAAAAAACAGCATCACACTGCCTTTATTTTTTCTCTGCCTGCGAAACTCTAATAATCACAAAATATGTTTAATTGTGTCATGATTTTGGCTGGCTTCTACAACATAAATAATAAACATAAAACAATAATAAAACAAGTAAAAAAAAAAAATTATATATATATATATATATATATATATATATATATATATATATATATATATATATATATATATATATATATATATATATATATAACACTTTACACAATTACAAATATTTTTTGTGATTTAGTAAAAAATTATAAAAATATTTGATTTTCTGATTGTAGTAGAAAAAATACTTATATCTTTAAAAATACAACAACAAAAAAACGCTATCTTAAAAAGATATTGCGATGACGTCATATACCGAAACTATTATGAATTAACACGCATTGAACAAATTATCAAGTCTGCAGATTGCGACCAACATTATACAGACCCCGAGAACAAAAAAAAAAAATGGAGAAGGCCAGCTTCGACTAAAACGCTAATTTTAATTTTGTTGGTATGCATTCATTATTTAGTTTCAATCAAGAAAATTTAGCCCAAATGTTTTTTTTAAACATTTTCTTTAATATGAACACAACTTGTCTCAGCAGTTGGGGATCCTTTTAAACATTTGATGTTTTTTTAAAAATTGAGGCCATTTATTATATACTAATTTAACTATTTGAAAGCAATACTCTGATTGTCCAAAAAACAAAATATATAAATTTGGCAGGAAAGCTAAAACATTCATTAATAAACCATATATATATATATATATATATATATATATATATATATATATATATATATATATATATATATATATATATATATATATATATATATATATATATATATATATATATATATATATATATATATATATATATAAATATATATATATATATATATATATATATATATATATATATATATATAAATATATATATATATATATAATATAATATATATATATTTTTTATTTTTTTGTGTGTATTTTTTATATAGTTATAGGTGTCTTAGTTACTGCTTTACCTCACCTGTAATCTACTTTATATATACGTTTGTGATCTGTCTAAACCACCAGTGCGGTGTTGACTCACCCGTAAGTTGCTATCCGTACATTTTTATCCATATGTATTGGTTAGAAGTAATACTTTTCCTAATGCATTTCCAAAATATCATGCCTAATGTTTTAAGGTACTGTTTGCAGAAAGTAGCTCCTTTTAATTATTCCAGGTCAGGTCAGGTTCAGGATCATCATGATCACCCGGTTAATGATATCATATAACTGAGTACTACTTACCCCATGCCCTGCTGCCTTGTAAGGTGTGTTTTTTTAGGCAAAGGCTAGAAGAAACAAACTCAGAATTAGAAATCCCCTACCTTGGGGCTCTTAGTTAAGTAAAGGCTAGTGTCTCGATAAAAATACTCATCTTGGGCAGATGTTAACTGCATCCAGCTATTGTCTAGTAGGAGGCCTCCTCCATAAGCAAAATAATTATGCTAACCACCCTCAAACCTTGCTAATCAGTCTCTTTTTCATCTATAAGGCAGGCGTAGATGTAAACCTGTGTAACATTGTTTCCTGCCTAGGATAATGAATGCTGAATCTTCTTGATTCAACTAATAGATTTCTACATCTGCCTCCTTGATAGTGGCCTTATATCAGATACTTCTGCCTTGTATCAATTCTTCCTGGTATCTCCTAATAAGGTTACAGCTTTAAAACTAAGTTTAATGGTTCTGAGGCCGGCTGGTGGTTAATATATCTTTTACAAATATTTGTGGTCTGCGAAGCAACCTTCCATCAGTTAAATCTTCCCTCTTGCAAAATTCATCAGACTTGTTTGCTCTTAGTGAGACTAATTTAAATTTCGCTATTCCGTCTTCAGATCTCAGTGCTGATGGGTACTATTCTTTAATTCACAAAGATTCCAATAGTAATAGGCTTGGAGGTATAGATACGAATCAATTCGCCTATTTGTTGTAAAATCAGGTTTGAATCTTTAGACCATCTTTTATGTGCTTCTGCTTAGCACCTTTCTCTTTGTTCTTTATTGTTCTCGTTCTTTTCAAGATTCCACTCTTTTAGATGTAATTTCTGATCAAATTGACCTTGCTCTCTCTCTTTACCCCTCTGCCAATAGTTGTTATTGGTGATTTTTATGCTCATTGCACTTGGCACTAACGCCACTGACCCTGCTAGCACTAAAGCCTATAAATTTTGCATTTCTCAATCTCTTACTCAGATCCTAGCTTTTGTCTAGTTTTTCCTTTTTCTCCCTTAGTTGGTTCTGACCATGCAATGACTTCTTTTTCCTCATTTTACTCCATAGTTTTCACTTTCTTGTGCAGCTGCTATATCTAATCATAATCATTTCTTTTTCATAAGAACAACTCTCTAAAGAACAAACAACTTTTATTATTGCAAGAAATTGATGTAAAAAGGTGCTGTCTGATATTAAGCTCCATTATTTTAAGTTCACTAAACCTTGTATCTCAGAAGCTAGGCTCTAGAGACTTTTAAAAATCTTCAACAGCGTTGTTTACAAGGGTAGGTCCATTTCTCATCTTAGAATTTTAGAATTGCTTACTGATCTTATTACCTCTCTAAGGATAAGGTTTCTGTCTTATCCTTGGAAGAGGACTATTTGCAAAAAACTTTTCTTCTAATTTCTTCTACTTGCAAAAAACTTTTCTTCTAACTTGACTCTTGGATCTTATAGCCATACTCTTCCTGCGATGCTAGTTAAACAAGTTAACCCAATGTTAAACATTTAAATTAATCCAGTTTCTATTTAATTCAGTTTCAAGTTTCTATTGCTAAAGTCATATCTTAATTAAACTTTCTATTTTTTAAAAATAAATTAAAAAAAAATTTCTCTCAAAAAGTGTAGTCCAGACAACATTCCAGTTATAGTCTTATAAAAGTGTCTTCAGAACTCTATTCAATTTGCTCTAAAGTGTTTAATAAATGCTTGACTGAGTCTTGCTTTCCTGCCTGCTGGAAAATGTTTTTGATCAACAAATTTCTCACATCTCATCTTGAGTCAAATAACTTACTGTCAGACAATCAATATAGTTTTCAATTCTCTCGCTCTACGGCTGACTAACTACTGTGACTGAAAGATGTTATCGTGCATTAGATGGAGCCTGAGAGGCTAGTGCTACTACTCTTGACATACCTAAAGCTTTTGACACAGTTTGGCATGCTGGTCTTCTCAAAAAGCTTGTTTCATATGGTGTATCTGGGAAAGTTTTTGAGATTATCAAATCGTTTCTGTCTAGCAGTGCAATCACTTCCGCTGATTGCACTGCTAGGCCAAAAAAAAACTATGAGGAAAACAATGAAGATAGTAATACTGCAAATGAAAAAACTGATGACCACATAGAGAAAACAAATTTTTCAAAAAGGCAACACTCTCATAGATTTTTTTTTATGTTAAGGGAGAAAAAATGTTTCATGTTTGCAAAACATTCTACCTTATTACACTGTCAATTTCAAAAAAGTTTTCACAGCTCGCAACAAAAAAGATGTTAAAACAAATACTCTTGCATATGATCTATGAGATAAGACCAAGAAAAGCAAATGTAGACAGCACAATGATGCTGATTCAGCTATAGAACGCCTAAAAACACATCCAACAGTTGAGTTGCATTATTGTTGTGTCAGCACATATAGAGAATACTTTGAGTCACACCTTAATGTATCAAAAATGTATGATCTTTACAAAGAGAAAATATGAACAAAAATATTAAGCCAGTGAATAAATCCAAGTTTACATCCATGTTTTTCATTGAAATCAACCTTGGTTTTCACATTTCCTAAAAGCATAAATGAAACAAGAAAAATGAGACGTTTGTGAGAAGTTAAAAGTTACTAAAAACATTAATACTATGATACTATGTAAAAATTAGAGATGTACATGCTGAAGAAAAAATGTTCTGGTTTTAATTTTTTACCTTCAAAATATAATTTTAACTCAGCATATATTAGTTTCTTTTTTAAAATTGGAATATAAAAATCAGTTTTTCTCATGAGCTTTTCAATAACATGACGCACTTGATCAACTTTCTAGACACATGAGTGACTTGGAAGCGAGTATTTCAAAGTGATTAAGTTAATGTTAGGATTGTTTCTTAAAAAATATGACATAGCATTTATTAAACTGTTCTGATTTTGAAGGAAATAATCTGAGAAAGCTAAGTGTGTATAATTTGCATATCATTCAACAACCCAAAATAAAATTCCATGAGGAAAACTGATTTTTATAATGCATTTGAATTGATAAGTATCCTAACAAATTACTTGAAAAATCCGTAATGTGTCATTCCAACGAACCCACAAGACTTCAATAACTGTGCAGCCCACACACATGGTTTAAAGTTCAAACACATAAGTAACAAAAAGTTAAAGCCAAATTTTTTTTGACCTCTAGAGAATACTAAGCTTTTAAGGCTGAGGGCCTTGGAATTTGGAAAGTGGAATTCAAGTGCTTGAGGGTGCTTGGAATACAAGCGCCCTCAAGCACTTGAATTCCACTTTTAATAAAAGAGAATTTTAAAAATATTGGTTATTACAGTTATAAAATATATACTGTGATAATACTAGTGAGGTCTACAGTCAAAGATTTTCCAGGTAATGTCAGGATTTTGAAAGCCAGGATTTTTATAGGTGTTTAATCCATTAAAAAAATTTAAATTTAATTAAATTAGAAATTAAGAATTCTATGCTAATTTTAGAGAACGAATAAAAAAAATTATAACAAAAAATAAAAGAGAATAAAAATTACATACCAAAAAATAATCAGAATCACTGACAAAATTACCATGTCTAAAAGTTCTAAAATAAACATAAATAAATTTTTAATATATTTTTAAAAATATATTTAAAAAAAATTTCTATCAAAAAGTGTTTGAGATTGCTCTTCTAAACTGTAAATATTTCGTTCAGCATTTTTAAAATTCCTACAATGACATTTTTAGTCAAGTATTAGCTTAATTGTGAAGAATTGAAACTTATAAAAGTTTTTTTTATT
Organism: Hydra vulgaris; assembly: GCF_022113875.1. Taxonomy (NCBI): domain Eukaryota; kingdom Metazoa; phylum Cnidaria; class Hydrozoa; order Anthoathecata; family Hydridae; genus Hydra; species Hydra vulgaris. The sequence continues at coordinate 7,987,822 of NC_061167.1, read as the reverse complement.
AAAATTTGTGAGGACTCAATATTTTTTAGGCATTATTTAGTACAGCTAAGAGCTCTTTTCTTAAAAACAACTCTTAACTTTTAAAAAATAAAAATAATTAAACAGACAAAATAGTTATAACAAATAATATTATTAATAATAATGTTAATAACAAATATAATGTTATTCTTTCTGTTTAGATCCAAGTAAAATGTAAAGTGCTTAGATCTTAGCAACATGTGAAGTATTTAGATCTTAGTAACCCAGGGGTCAAAATTGGTGTCGGACATCGGCACCATCTAAACTGTTTTTTTTTAACATCACTTCCAACAAGGCTACAAGCAACCACTATTAGTTGGAAGTTACTGGAAGATAAAAAAAGATGAAGTTTGTAAAGCAAGATAACGATTGACAGACGACTTTAAAAATTGCAAATTATATAAATCAGGAAAGCAAGATAAAGGAAGCAAATTTCAAAGAACTGATGTTCGAGGAGAAAAACTAGATGAATAAGAGTTTTTGGAACACTTAGGACAGTCACAGAAAGGAAGAGACTTAATTGAATTGCGAGTAATACAAGAATGAATTTAGCTCATTAGAGCAGCACCCATTAAAGTATTTGTAGAAAAGAGAAAGAGAAGCAACATTACGACGATGTGATCATGGTTGGATATTGGCTGCAAGAGCAGGTCCAACTATGTTTACAATGCGTTTTTGCACCTTGTCTAAAAGAGAAATGGAATCATTAGAAGATATGCCACAGATATGTCAACAGAATTCCATACAAGGACAAATTTTGAGATTTATAGAGATTAAGAATAGAATTCTGAGCAAGAAAGTATCAAGCACGGTAAACAGATGAAACCTTACCAGATGCTAATTTTGCAATGGATTTGATTTACGGTTTCCAAGAAAGATTCGAAGTAAAAGTTAATCGTGAAGATGAAGGGTAGATGACTCATCTAGTACATTACCATTCATAAATATAGGAAGATCTAAATTATTGCGATAACGATTGGCTGAAAAAATTGGGTTTTATCTGAATTAAAGTTTACCAGCCATTGTGAGCCCCATGCTGTAGCAGAAGTGAGATTCTTTTCAAGCTCAAATGCCCCCTCCAAGCAATCAGAGAGTGTTGGGTTCTTATCAAGATAGGAATAAATGGTAGTATCATTAGTGAACAATGCCACCTTAAATATGAGAATATCTGGAACATCATTAATGTAAATTAAAAAGAGTATAGGGCAAAGGATAGAACCTTGAGGAACCCCTGAAGTTACATGATATATAGAAGAAGAGTGCTGTCCATTGAGGACAACTTTGATACTACGATTGGAAAGCAAGGACTCAATTGGAAGCAAGATGTTACTGGATCCATCGTAAGAAGAAAACTTTTGGAGAAGACCAGCATGTCAAACTTTATTAAAAGCTAAAGAAATTTGAAGAGCAATAGCGTTAACCTTTCCACCTCTATCTAATGCACATTAAAACCTATCGGTTATTATTATTAGCAAATCAGCTGTAAACGAGAAGATCCAAATCCATATTGATGATCAGAAAGCAAATTATTGCATTGATGAGAGATTAAGTTTTTGCTAATTAAAGGTTCAAAAACCTTGCTTATGATAGGAAGAAGGCTAATGGAACAGTAGTTAAACAAGTCAGATTGCTTTCCAGAATTTTTAAAAATAGGGATAACAGATACTACTTTCCAGCATGCTGGAAAACAAGACTCTGATTAGCACTTGTTAAATAGTTTTGAAAGTATAGATGACAGCTCCTGAGAACACTTCTGCAAGACTATAACAGGTATGTTGTCTGGACCACAAGCTGTTGAAGAGTTTAGGCAGGAATTAACTTTAGATACAGAAGCTGGAGTGATACGAATGTCAAGCAATGGATCAACCTGTTTGACGTCTATATCAGATAGAATGCAACTAGTGGAATCAAGAGATGATATAGATGAAAAGTTCTTAGCAAACAATTCAACTTTGTCTTTAGGTGAGGTGACAAAATCTGAACCATACAAGAGAGGTGGAATAGCAGATTTACCCTTATTATTGATACCGTTTAAGATTCTCCAGAAGTCACAAGAGCCTAATTTTGAGATGAAATATGAGATTTCATGACCTGAGAATAGCGGGCTTTGGCGTTAGACAAAACCTTTTTACAATGGTTCCTAGCCAAAGTAAACAGACGTCTGTTTTCTGGAGAATTGTTTTGCTGATAGATATGGAAGTAATGGTTTCGAAATTGCAGCAGCACAATAAGAGGAAAACCTTGGAGAAGAGTGAGGCTTGAGTTGGAATCATCAGGATGGAATAAAAAATTTCACACCAACTTGAATCCAAGTTATTTAAGAAACACATTTGTCAGCAGGAAGACAAAAGATTTCTACCCAAGGGCCATCACGAAGAAAATCACGGAAAGAGTTCCAGTCAGCTTTATAGTAGTTGTAAGAGGTATGATGATGAAGGGGGATTCTGATGATGAAGAATGAGATAATAGTTTTAGAAAGATCAAATCGTGATTAGAAGCACCTAAGGGTGAGTGTGGAGAAACTGAGTACTGACTAAGATCAGAAACAAAACGTAAGTAGAGTAGAGAAGGTAAATGATTCGGATTGTCTGGAAAGCAAGTTGGAAAGTTGACTATTTGCGTTAGAGATTGAGAAAGGCAAAAGTTGCGAGCCTTAATGCCGCAGAGTCACTGACAATAGAGCCAAGTCATTCAGTGTGATGAACTTTAAAGTCACCAACAATAATGATGTTGGCTTAAGGATAAATAGAGAGGGTTTGGTTAATTTGATCAGAAATAACACTGAAAAGAGCGCAGTCTTGAGATGAAGGAGAGCAATATAGAACAAAGAGAAAAGCGATAGAGTGAAGTGGTACTAAACAAAAGCACAGAAAAGAATAGTCTGTGGATTCAAACCTAGTTTCTTGACAAATGGGTAAATTCTTACGAATGTAAATGCCCAGGTCAAGCATGTTTTGATGTCATAATGAATTAAAGAAAAAAACTTTAGCAACAGATAACCATCAACACTAAGATCACAGAAAGAGACAGCTGAACTCAAATTAGTCTCAGAAAGACCAAGTAGGTCTGGTGAAATTCGCAAGAGACTCAACAGAAGATAAGTTAATTTGAAGACCACAAATATTGGTGAAATAGATTTAGAGAACTTGGTGATGTTGTGGTTTTATGTTTTATAGGTTTTAGTACTTTAGTCATTTTAAATTTTTTTAAGAATTTGACTCAAAACATTGATAATACTTAGTACACTACTTAATAGTTCAAGCAATTGCCTCATTACTATTAACAAGCCCTAAGCTGTAAAAAAGTTGTCTAAATGTGGCTTCAAATGTTTTTGAAACCAGTTTGAGAGGGTAACCAACCATCTCAAGTTCCATCAAACAAAATTCATTCTCGCTTGACTCGCCATTCAGCAAAGTTACATATTTTTACTGTATCTGTCCTTGCATGCTCTAAAAACTTTTATTTATCTAGTTTTTTTTCTCTGCACTTTAACGCTTTGGAACTCTCTCCAATCTCTCTCCAATCTCCTTTGAAGTCATCTGGTCTTGCTCTTTAACTCTATTCTTTGTTTTCTATTAACTCCTAATTTAATAGTGGTTGCTTGCAGCTTGTTTTCTATTAACTCCCAATTAAATAGTGGTTGTTTGCAGCCTTGTTGGAAGTGAATTAGAATTAAAAAGAAAAAAATTTCAACAAGCAAAACATCTTAATTATTTGAAAGCCAAAACAGATTTTTCTTACCTATTAGCATCACCTATTTAGACGCCAATTTGTTTTATAAAAACTAAAATTTTTCGGATTTTTAAAGTCTTTTTTTAAATCTGATTTTTAAAGTCCGCTTAAAACAAATAAAATATCAGATAGTAAGAAATATCTGCCAATATATTTTTTTTTAAGACAACCAACAATCTGTTATGATCACTTTAATTTTTATTTTGATGTTTAGATGTTTTTTTTATATTCTTAATGTTTATTAAATTGTTAATTTTTTTATATAATTTAATGTTTGTTTTTATATATTTTTTAATTTCTTCAAAGTTCTCTGCTTCAGTAGAAGCATAAGTTTAATGAAGTTTTTAATTGCAGAAAAATTGATTAAAAATTATTATTTTTAACTAAACTGTTAAGATACAGAAAACTTCATCAAAAGTGTTCAGGTTAAGAAACCAATGGGTTTTTTTACCTTAAATAATACAATATAAACATAAAAAAGTGGGATAACCACCATAGGTATCACTTATTCTTTTAAAATATATTCATAAGCATTTAAAAAAAAAAAACCTGTAAATAAATTTTCCCAATGGCCAGATAATTGATGCTGCCACCAGTACTACAAGTAGATATATAAGAGCTAAAAAAAACACACACAAAATAATCCATTTTAAAACATATTATTATAATGAATTAAGTAATAAAATAAAAAAATACTTACGCAGAAATGATAATGCTGGACTATTTGTAATTTTATTATCAATTAACAAGGTGTCTGATGACGTCTCATAAACAGAATAAATATATTTACCATGTTCAACAAAGTGCTCTGCTACACTAAACATAATTTTTTTTTACTAAACATGAAAACTTTAAAAGTTCTTGTTAAAAAATCATTATCTTAAATATTTTAAATGTCTCACATTTTAGATTGGTTATTGTTTAAAAATTTAAAATTTGTTGGCCATCTGGTATCAAAAAAATGTGTAAAGTTCTTGGCTATTGAAATATTTCCAAGAAGATTATAGCTGCACTAAAAAAAAGAAAAAAAATTCATTAACTTTATTTAATATTCTATTCTATTTATTTTTTTTATTTTAAACTATTCACTTAATTTGTTCCTATTAGGCATATGTGCATGCATTGTACGTATGTACGTATGTATGTATGTATGTATGTATGTATGTATGTATGTATGTATGTATGTATGTATGTATGTATGTATGTATGTATGTATGTATGTTGGACAAGTCAAACTAAACATTTATGTTGTTCAAAAACTTAATGATCAAAATAAATACATGTATTTAGGCTTGTAAAGCCAAGTCAGAGCCGGAACCGTGGAGCCGCTGTTTTTTGGTGGAGCTTGAGCTGCAAAAATCAAGCGGTTCTCGGCTCTCATGCTTTTTTAAAGGAATAGAATGTATATGTTTTTTTTACTGTAGACAAATTTTATTCATTCATTGTTTAACTAATTTTTTGAATAAATTATTAAATTTCTGTTTTTTTCAATATTTTTTCTAACAGTTACAGTCTTGCCAAAAGGTGATTAAAATGAATATTATAACAATTTAATACTCAACACAATACTATCATTTAATAGCATTTCTTAATACGCTTTATTACGAAGAAAAAAAACAAGTCAAGTATATATGGAAACATTCTTACAGTATTACATATATTCCTTTATATTACATTTTTATATTAATACTTGATTTTTATATTGACATTTAATTTTTATATTGATATTTGATTTTTTATATTGAGTCTTTTAAACATTTTTGGAGCGCTTTTAATGTCTTTAGAACATTTTGGATGTCTTTTGAACATTCAAAAGATCTCTTATTTAGGTATTGTGCCTACTGGGTAGAACTAAAACTAAGAATATTTACCCATGACATTTTTCTTTTTAAATGTACTATAGTAGAGTAGTATACTCATGTAACCTATCATGTAACCTTGTAATCATGAAAGTTGGTTAAAAATGAATTGCTGTACAAATTGGTTTGGATTTGGGTTGGAAAATGTGATCAAAAAAATATTCCAAAATTTGCGATTTTTGTTCATAAAGTATGGGAGCAAGAGCCGAGCCGGACATTACTTCGCAGCCAGAGCCGAGCAGTAAAAAAAACTTTTGGTTCCACAAGCCTGCATGAAATACATACATACATATATATTATATATATATAACATATATTATATGCATATATATATCAAGGGTGTACCCTATGGTCATTTGGTAGCACGGAACGACTTTTTTTTTCAAAGAACGACTGAAATTAAAAAAAAAATTGCATATCCATACCCCAGCAGGACAACCAGACAGTTTTTTTACTTGCAAAAGAATGTTTATTAATAAAACCATATTTTAAACTATGAAACTATTTTATTTTTATTTACGAAGATTTATTGTAATTATTGAATACACTACAGTGCTTTATGTAATTTTACTAAATGTAATAAAAAGATGTGATTTAATATATATATATATATATATATATATATATATATATATATATATATATATATATATATATATATATATATATATATATATATGTTATATATTGAGCAAATTAATAGTAATTTGCTCAATATAGGGCAGGATTGAAAAGTTGTGACTAAACATGAAAAAAAAAAATGTTATAACTATTCCAACATACATTTTTCATTAGCAGAATAGTTAAATTTGCATTTTTAACCTTAAAGATAAGTATAGAACTGTTAGTTGCTCCACACCAACCCTTTAATGTCAACCTATAATCATATTCATTGTCACAGAAGGACAAACAGAATAAATTAAACTTGGAAGATCTAGAATGCATCTAAATTTTTTGAAATACTTCATTAGTTTTTTAGAAATACCTAAGTATGGTGTAATTCTAAAAAAGATTTACATTTTTTCAGCATTGATGACAATGTTAAAAAATGCATTACATTTTATACAAAAAAAAAAAGAATCCTTCCATGACAAATTTTGAGTAAAAAGCTTTTTTTTATTGGCCGTATAAGTGATGATTTTCTTAAACTATACTTTTTTCAATTCTAGAAGAAAGCTGTCTTTCAAAATTGGAAGGTCATCAATAATACAGGTAAATAAAAAAAAAATAGTTCAATTTTTAGAACAACCAGATATAAGCTATTGTTCCCCAAGCAGGAAAGATACTGCTTACTGCGGGAAATCTGTTGGTGTCAAAGTCTATTGTTCAAAGCATTACATGCTATTTACATACAGAGAACTTGTTTACTTATTGAACAAAGAGAATGACTTTAAAATCACTTATCAGCAGTTACGAGAAGTTATCAATGCTGAAAATAACCTGATTATGCTAAGTGAAACACCAGAAGAGGATAGTCGGTGTGAAACTTGTGAAAATGGTCAACTTTTGCTACATGCTGGATCTTGAAGGAACTTAGTGTATGCTCTGTCAAATCCATCATATGCATGAAAGACAATTGTTTAAAATGTCTGGGAAGAACCATTATATGATTTGTGTCAAGAATTGAAAAAATTTGATGTTTTTTCATATTACTGCTGGATAACCTCAAAAAAGGTTGTTTGCAAAGTTCAAGAAAAAGCTACTGGTGAAGAAGCTGCAATGCTTTTATCAGAAATGGTTGATGGTTACAAAATGGCAATGCATAAGTATAAAATTTACTGTCAGTTTTCAGAGTTAGAATGGCTAAAGGCAAAATTTCAAAGAAGATTAAGTAATAATCAGTGTTGATTCAATCAACTTGATTGTTTCAAGAACTAAAAAAATAAACAATACTGTAAAATAAACAATCAACTTGATTGTTTCAAGAACTACAAAAATAAACAATTCTGTGAGATCCAGAGTGCTTATTTTGGGCATGAACATTTTACCATATCTACAACAGCTTGTTACAGCAGCTTGTTACTTTCATAAAAATATTACAGTTCAGAATGGTAAACATGATAAAAATTTTAATTTGGTGAAGTTTCCAGTAGTAACCATATCAAATGAAACGAAAAATGATTGCAATGTTGCATTTACAAACAACAAACAGCTTATTAGCATGATCAAGGGTATAGTTTCTAAATTCCATTTCTGGAGTGATGGATTTTGTCAGCTAAAGTTGTAAATGATAATGCAAAACAGTTTTTTGAAGTAGCTGATCGGCTGTGTGCCATTACAGTGATCTACATAGATACAAAAAATATTGAGTCCCCAAGTTTAAATGATATCATTTACACTCATAGAACATTAAAGGTTCACCATGTTATAAGATTAAATCCAAATTCAATTGACTTATACTTAAACAGCATCTTTAAAAACCATCAGATGTTTTTAAATCACTGGTATGGGAAAAAAAAGAATGGAGAAGCAGAAGAGGAAAAAGAAAGCTATTGACAATGATGAAAAAAATCTACGAAATCTATGAAAGTTTTGTTTTTGTTTGTTTAAAAAAGAATTATATGATAACTTTATTAACGTGTACTTTTGTCTTTCCATGACATGTCCTTCCATGACATTAAATGACTTTAATTAATAGGAAATAAATTTTTTTTTTTAAATATTTGCCAAGAACACTTATGCAAATTTAACTTAAAGATCTGATACCTGTTTTGAGGAATTTTTTTGTTGTTGCTGTATTTCTATTTAAACCCTAAGTAGAAAGTTGATTTTACAGCCTTTCTATAGATCCTTCCGTGACACAAGTTTTGAAGGCCTATAACAGAAACCTAAAAATAATGTCTTTAACGCTAATTACTATTGTTTTATAGGTAGTTTCTAAAATATTATCAGAACCATTTATGTGTTTTTTGAATTTACAAATATTATGTATTGAACAAATTAATAGTAATGCTCATTTGAGTGTATTTGACACGGAACTCTTGGCAGACATTGCAACTAAGGTAATATCGAGAAAGAGATGCAGCACTTTTTTTTGAACGAAAAGGCAGTGGTTTGAATCATACCACTAGCAAGTGATTTTTTTTTTTTTTTGATTTTTTTAAAATACAAAGTAAAACACATTTGAAGTTTTATAGAAACTATATACATAACATGTAAAGATATTATAAAGATATAACAAACTATAGGATTTTAAAAAAAGGCTAAAAGTTCTAAAAATATAAAAACACCGGGAGAAATTTGTTGAGTATGTGTCATAAATGAGATACTTATGTTATTAATGTGTTAAGGTAACACGCTGTGGATGGTCTGAAAAAAAATTATGGTCTGAAACTTAATTTAAAAAAAACTTAATAAGACAGTCCTGCTACTCCAGGAGGTGCTGCTGTAAAGGCAAAAAAAAAAGAAAAACAAGCCTAATTATAAATCTCATACAAGCTATATGTATGCGGGAAAGGTGCACATGGTAATTTTTTTGCTCTTAAAGCAATTTTTTACAATGAATTATTTTAATAAAAAATATTAAAGTAAATAAGGAACACATATAGAAATGATCAGTGTGGAATAGATAAGCATGTTAAGAAATGGTAGGTTTGGTAAAGACCCATATTTTACGTATTGGGAAAGTTAGGATATATATATGAGGAAAATGTATAGAAAAGGTTGTTGTGGAAAAGATTTACAAAGACCTGTATTTTTATGGGTCCAATCAGCTAGTATATATATACACACACATATATATATATACACACATATATATACATACATCATACATAAATACATGCATACATGCATGCATACATACATACATATATCAGGCTTGGTCGGGAAGCGGGAGCGATCGCTCTCGAATACTGACCATGGAAATTATATTTAGTTGCGTAAAACTGGCCAGGTTTTTTAGTCGTTTTGAGAACATTTAAGTTTATGTACGAAACAAAAAAATTTTGTTTTACAGACATACATGAAAACATAAAAAACTTGAATGTTCTCAAAACATCTTTGAGCACAAGAATAAAAAGAATATTTGCGAACACTAAAAACCCGCCAAATTAACGAACAAACTAATTCTATTGGTTCAAAAAATACACTGATTAAGCGAAATAAAGTTCTAGAGTATTCTGTTTGTTTTTTATCGTAATGTATCTTTTAAAGCAATTTTCATGATTTAAACAGAATGTTTTAGAATTTGTATTATTCACGATTTGTTACGTTTTGAGATTTCTAGCATAAATTGTTTTAAAAATATTTATTATTTGTTTACAAAAATAAATGTTTTAAATATATATTAATTAAGTTGTCAAAATTTTAAAAGTTTATTATAAATCATAGATTTTATTAGTATATTCTTATTTTTTATTTTAAAAGAGATTGTATTCTTTATGTAAATGTAATTTTGTGTATTTGTTTTTAATCGTAATGTATCTTTTAAAGCAATTTTCATGATTTAAACAAAGACTTACAAAAATAATTGCGTTTTCAATGAAGTTATAATTGTTAAAGTTAATAAAACTAATTATGTAACAAACATATAAGAAGTTTCTGGTTACTAAACACAAACAACGCGTACAAAGTAAATCGCGAATGAACAAGCATCGCGCCTGAGGTCACGACAGAACACAAATATATATAGCAAATATTAGATTTAAAGAAAAGTTTCTAGATATAGGTTTACTAACTCTAATTATTTTCGCTTAAATTGCCATTCTTAAAACCTCGTTATACTTTTTGCTGCTTTAAATACTAATTAAAATTAAAAAGCCCACTCACTAAACATCATCAGCGATATTGTGAAGCAGTTTCGCTTCCTGGTCATTAAGTATTTTTAACCTTTTCAGTTGATTTCTATCTTGTTAATTTAATTTCTATAGTAATTCAATGATTTAATTATTTCATTTGTTTATCTTACTAAGAAGAATTGATTCAAATATGTTAAACTTTTCAAACTACGCGAATCATAACATAGGTATTGAAAAAATTAACTTTATTATTTATAAAATAATTTAGCTTAAATAAAATTAAAACTTGCAAACTTTGTTAAATAAAGAATATTTGTTTCCTTTTTAAACAATCGTAAGTTGTTACTTTATATAAAAAACATCGCTTAATTTTATAAAAAAAATTATAAAAGAGAGATGTTTCGAAAATATTTGTTCTAAACGTAATTTATTTAGCTTTAAGTTTTTTCGCGTTTAAAGATATTTTATTTGCCTAATTTTTTTTTTTTTGTAATTGTCTCTCATCGGTCCAATTAATTTTAAGCCCATTTTTTTTTTTGCTTTTTAAAATGTTCTCAAAACGGCTAAAAAATCTGGCCAGCTTTTCGCAACTAAATATTATTTACGTGGTCAGCAATCTAGAGCAATCGCTCCTGCTTCCCGACCAAGCCTGATAAATCCAAATATTTTTTAAAGGGTAATTTTATGACTTTTTACACAACTTTTGCTGAATGGTATGCTTCTAACAATTCTAAATAAAATAAAACTTTGAGAGTATATCTATATTCCTGTAGCATGGATAAATATTTTTATTATTATTATTATTATTTTTATTACTTTGTTATTATTGTTGTTATTACTAAACTAATTTTACTTGCTTCTAGTTTATCTATTTATCCATTTATTCAACCAAAAATAATTACAAATTTTATTATAAATTTACAAAATTGGGTTAGGTGTCACTCATATAGTTAAAACTAGTCATTGGAGTGACTCCTAAATAAAATGAACAACAACAACAAACAAAAAAATCAACAGCAATAATAATAAATAAAAGCAAGCATAAATTAAAGTAATAATAAAAAAAAAAATTAAAATATAAAGTTATAGACAAAAAAAATATGAAAACACTCAATTAATAACAACAGCAAACAGCAATAAAAATAATTAGCAATGATAGCATAAATAAAAAAAAATTCCATTTATGCAAATGAAAAAGCAAATTTAATCAACAAAAAAAAAAAAAAAAAAAAAAAAAATAATCTTTTGTTAATTTCGGTGGAAAAAGAAAGTTGTACAAAAGAAAGCTTTTTTTTTCTGTTTTATTTAGTTTCTTTCATTATTTTTTCAAACATTTTTGGAACTTTTTTTCAATTTGGTACTTTGTTTTTAATTGATTTTTTTCTGTTTTGTTTCATTAAATTCATTTGTTCATTTTATTCTTTTAAGTATTTCATTATAAAGTAATAAATTCTATCATAAAACAATTAAAAAGAAATTGAAATGTCTGCATGAGACAAAGAATGGTGTTGTGCAGAATATTTATGATAAGCACAATTGAGTTGATTATTTAGTAATGTTGATTTTCTGTTACTTATTTAAATGTAAAATAAATGTATTAAATAGCTCTGTATTAAATATCAAAAACTTTTATAGTTGAGGCTAAAACTTGCTGTTAAATAACCAAAGTAATTAATGATTTTGTGTCATTCCATGTAACATTGTGTACCATTGTGTCATTCCATGTAACATTGTGTACCATTGTGTCATTCCATGTAACATTGTGTACCATAAGCATCTCATTCTTGCTTTAATCATTAAAACTCAGTAAAGTTTAAATTAAACATTTATAAACAACATATTTACAACTCATTAAAATATAAACAATTTTTTTTTGAGTAACAAACCTTAAAACATTGTTGTGATACTGCTAGAACTTGAATTTCTGTAGTAGCATTTGTAAAAAATGTTACTGTTGAAAGATCCATCCTAAATCTCACTCTCTGTATATAAAACCTATATATAAAAAATGTTACTGCTGAAAGATTGATCCTAAATCTCACTCTATATATATACCGACAAATTTGGTCTACTTTAACTATAAAAATTGAACTAATTAAATAATGGCTTACTTATTCAAGTAAAAACATAAAAACTGATTAGTTTTTTTATATTTAAATTCAAACATTTAAATATAACCAGTATAGCTTTAATATGACGAATCAAAATATGTTTATTTTTCATAAATATGAATTAAATCAAAAAGGGTTTGCATTTCACCAATAGCTTAGCTGGAAAAATGTAGCAGACCAAGAAAGAAGACCTGGATATCAAAGTAGCATTATTTTTTTGATAATTTTTTCTTTTAATAAAATATGGTGTTTGTTGTTTTGGCATTTTGGCTGATACTTGAGAAATGTTTTAGAAAGCGTTGTTAAAATTGTAGGAAAATCATATTAAAAATTCCTTTTAAAGTAGAAATAATTATCAACTCTTAACTGATTAACATAAGAAAATTTATGCAAAAAGAAAATCTACAAAAGTCATTTTATCTTTTCCCTAAAGAGACAACTATTCAAATCAATATATTTGCTTCCCTTTAAATACTTATCACAAACCATTAGTTATTTTAAATACTAATGACTATTTTAGTTTTTATGAAAGTGTACAGACCGTGTTTCTCTTAATAACTACAGGTGGTTTGCAAGAAATCAATATTCAATGGTCAAAAAATGTTTGATTGGTATGGTAACAACACAAAAAGAAGTGAAAAAATAGATCTTGTTTCATAATTATTAAAACATCATCAGTTAATTTAGAATTGAAATTAGCTGATGATATTTTAGTCAAACTGCATGAGGTTTCATTGGATGTGAAAAACTTCTAAAAAAAATTAATGCAAGCCAATCTCAAAAAAAAACTGTTATGTTTTTTAAGTGCTATTGATATATTACTAAAGTGATGCTATTGAATGATACTAAAGTGATGCTATTGATATGTTACTAAAGTGATGCTATTGATATATTACTAAAGCGATGCTATTGATATGTTACTAAAGTGATGCTATTGATATGTTACTAAAGTGATGCTATTGATATGTTACTAAAGTGATGCTACTGATATGTTATTAAAGCGATGCTATTGATATGTTACTAAAGTGATGCTACTGATATGTTACTAAAGCGATGCTATTGATATGTTACTAAAGTGATGCTATTGATATGTTACTAAAGTGATGCTATTGATATGTTACTTAAGGGATGCTATTGATATGCCAAATGCTTAAAATTAGAACTTAGCGATTAAGATAGTTCAATATTTTTCATGCAAAAAGCACTAACAGAAGGGAAAAAATGCAGGTCTTTACTATAGTCACTGATTTATTTCTTTTATGGAATGCAGCTGAAGTAATTAATACATTAAGTCAACCATAACTAAAGCAAGAAAACTTTAAGCGAAAGGAATGAATTGAAATCTAAATTTAGACTTTCTAAACTTGCTCAATTAAAGCCAAAATAATATATCTATTACAAAAAAGAACTTATGTTATATGCATCTGTACAATATACCAAAAAGCTTTAATTGGAGAAAAATAACCAAGATTTTTTTGAGAATATAGCTTGTAGTGGAGAGTTAAGAAAATGGGGATCTAATATATTTGATCAAATACAAATATGTTAATTTTAGATTTCCAAATACAAATTCAAATAGAAATATATGTAATCGATATTTTCAATTATATATATATAAATTGCATGGAAAAAAAAAAATGTTATGCCATTGGTGGGGCAGCAAAACTACTTGTCTACAATAGAAGTCATTAATGTTCAATTGACTTCTAATTCTATTCTTAAATTCTAAATGCTGAAGAAACAAATAAATTTTTCGAAAGATCCACTATATTTTTCAAAATGTGAAGATATTTTTGATTTATGATATGCTTTTTTGAGTTGGTTTTCTACAAGAAGAACCGAGATGCCCTTACAAAGTAAGTGCTATACTACTACTGTGATTATAAAAACTCAATGATCTGTAACTTTAACTTAACTTTTTAAGCATATTAACACACTTTAATTTGAGATTTAAGAAGATTTGTTGATAAAGGCAAGTAAATGCTTGTAATCTTATCAAAAAAACTTTCTTAAGGCCTTTTAAAATATCAGAAAAAACTGCATTTATAAATAAAATATAATATAAAATAATATAAATAAAATATATAAATAAAATGTAGTAATGTACCAAAAAACAAAAAACTGATAATAAATAAATTGAAATACTTGTAATAATGAATCACTCTTAAAATTACCAAATTTAAATATTAGAAAGAAGAATGCGATTTAAATATCCATATAAATAAAAAATATTAATTACAACTATTATAAGTATTAAATCTAAATTTTTTTTTATTTTTTTATTTTTTACTTTTAAAGCAGTTAAAAAGAGCGTAAACCTGTAAAAAAAATTGTTTTAGCCAAGTTGATATTACCATATTAAACATTGCAAAGTCAAATAAAACCAAAAACAATACCCATTTGAATTTATTTAAAAAGTGCCTATCTAAATCTTATCTGCCTGTCTACCTGCTGGTATTATAAAATCTCTAGAAACTGCTCTGATCTTTCCGAATAGCTAATAATGGTAGACCTGCTTGTCCATAAGCACATTATGAGAATTCTTGTTTATCATTGTTTATTTTTAAGCACTTTAACTAAGTACTTAAGCAACATTTTATGTATTTTGAGACAAGTATAAGTTAAGATCTCTTTTGAAAAAAACTGCTTAATTCTTAAAATCTGCGCAATGTAATGTTATACATTTTTTTTATGATTATTCATTTTTTTTAGAATGTTATTTATTACTTGCATGGTTAAAATCTTCATTTCAGCTATGTTAAAATAAAGATTTTAGTAATGAATAACTTTTAGCTATATAAGTTTAAAAAATTCATCAATAATTATTTATGTTTGTATTTTCAATGATTATATTGTTGTTGTTAATAAACTTAAATTTTATTTTTAGAAAAGTTTCATATCCATTTTCTATTAGTTGGAAATAATTTAACAATAAAACGGTAAAATAAATAAAGTAAAATAGAAAAACAGCTAAAAAAAAGGTCATTTTTTATTCAATATAAAAATGAAATATAACTAAAGAAGAAATTTTGTCAAGTAAAGCTGGAAGCATTTTATTATATTACTAAAAGGTTATAGTAAGAGTTTGTTTTTTAGACAGACTCAAATTTTTTAAATGCATATTTTTTATCTTTATTTCTACAAACTTTTTTGCTTTGAATTTTTGCCATTATTTTAAAAAATTTATAATTAATTTAAATAAGTTTTTAATAGTGCTTGTTCATTATGTCAGTTATATATATTATGTAGCATTATATATATCATACCATATTGACACAAATTAACATAATTTAAAAAAATAATAAACTTAAACGTAAAGATATTACTTTTTAAAATTTGTTTTCAAGTTTATTATTTTTTTCTTCCATACTTTATTAAAAATAAATACACTTATCGAATTCATTTGTTTGGAAAAAACATTTAATACATAATGACATTTGATACATTATTATTTTAACAGTAACTAACTGAGTAAGTAAAAAAATAAATACATTTTTTAAAACAAACATTTCAAAATTTAAACAGAAAAATATATATGCATTTCCAAAATGGATATCAAAACCTTGAAAAAAATTTTTAAAAAACGAAAAATAAGAATATTTTCTATTACCCAGGTTATTCGCACTCACATGGTCGCACTCACACCGTCGCCATTACTTTTGCTCGTAGCAACAACAAATTTTAAACAAATTATAGAACAGAACATTAAAAAAAGACACTAAACCCAGGCGCAGTGATCAATTTAGGATATTTAGTGAAAAATATTTCTTAACAAAAAGAATTAGCGATTTGAAACGTAGCTTGAATATAAATTACTGTAATAATTTTAATAACAAAAGTTAATAATAAACTTGAAATAAAAAATATAAAATAAATTTATTATTATTAAAACGTGTATACAATGGTGTGACGGAAAATTAGTAAAAAAAAAAATCGCAGTACATTTCCCAGTTTTACCTTAATACAAAAAGTATACAACACAATATATAAAAAAAATTTCAGATGATTTTAGTGATATACGTAATTTGAAAAACTTGACTTTCCAAGCAGTTTTTTTTCCACTCCAAAAAACACGCATCAAAAACTCACAATGCTTCTAAAATACTTGTGGTGATTTATTTATAGTCATACATAATTAGTTTTTAATTGCCTTGCGATCTTTCATTATCTCATTGTATTTGTTTAAACTAGCAAAATATTTGTATTGTTAATACATCCTTGCAAAATATCGTGGATCATGAGGCGGAAAAAGAATAAAATCAGGTATTCTAGATGATGAAAACATAGTCTATAACACTTAAGGAGCCCAATTGCCAAAGGCGCGAAGTCCGAGTAAACTGATTTTGAGAAAATAACGAAATCAACAGAAATTGATATTTTCTTAGTCCATTTTTAGGACCAAAAATTTTTTAATTGGTCTAATATTTAAAAAGATAATTGATTTCAGTATATAGTGTGGAAATAGAATTAACTTAAAGTTTTTATTTTTGTGACTTTTTGATCGCGTTTGCGATCGTTTCCTTACTTTTCTTAAAATTTTTTGGAATATACGAATCAAATTTCCCCAAAATAAAAATTTAACAAAAAAAAAAACATAAATCAATGAATCACCATGGATTATCAAGGAACTAAGAAAATCTTCGAAAATCAAACAAAAATTACATATTAAAAATTACAAATATTAAATATTCAAAATTAAAATCAGTGGAAAGTAAAACTATTTATAAAATTTTGCTAAAATTTTTGATTGACAATGGAAAAATCTCAAATATAAATACTATACTAATTTATTAGAAAAATATAATCTAAATTCTAAATGCACTAGGGAAAGCAATCAAAAAATTTCTGGCAATAACAAAACAAAAATATCTTTACCCAAATTTTAATAATAATTTCAAAAATATCTTTCTTTCCTACAAACGTCCTAAAAACGAATATTCAAGATAAATTTTTAACTTATTTTTGAATTTAGTCAACGAGTTGATTCTCTTAAGCAGATCATTATAGACTCTCGCATCAGAGTAATATAAAGAACTTCTAGCATATTTAAGTCGGATTTTTGGAATTTTAAGTATATTGCTGTTATTTCTTGTTGCTTTTGAATGGTTGACTTTACAGACTTTACTAACAACTTTAAAGTAGTTAGTAAAGTTGAACATGTTAAAACAAGAATGCATTGGTTAATAGACAAGATGCAACGAAAATTTGCGAGAATGGTGATTTTGTGTTCACTTCGTGATTGCTGTTTGTATTTGTTATACGAGACGGACGTGTATGTTTTATTTTTTTAAGAAGTCTTAGTCTGCCACAAGCTTTTTTATAAATACTGTTAAAATAACTACTCATGTTTAGTGTCGGGTCTAGGTCGATACCAAGGTAGTTCTAGGTCGATACCAAGGTAGTTCTAGGTCGATACCAAGGTAGTTCTAGGTCGATACCAAGGTAGTTCTAGGTCGATACCAAGGTAGTTCTAGGTCGATACCAAGGTAGTTCTAGGTCGATACCAAGGTAGTTCTAGGTCGATACCAAGGTAGTTCTAGGTCGATACCAAGGTAGTTCTAGGTCGATACCAAGGTAGTTCTAGGTCGATACCAAGGTAGTTCTAGGTCGATACCAAGGTAGTTCTAGGTCGATACCAAGGTAGTTCTAGGTCGATACCAAGGTAGTTCTAGGTCGATACCAAGGTAGTTCTAGGTCGATACCAAGGTAGTTATAGCTCAAAGTGAAACGTATTAAGTTGAAATTGTAAGAAACGTTCATTGTGTTTGGTTTTCTTGAGAGAGATTTTCCTGAACCAAACAGCATAAAATCTATTTTACCAAGCCCTAGGTTGAGTATTAACTCGTTTTTTACACACCATTTTGAGATTTCTTCCGCATCGAATGAAAGACGCAATTCTAAAATAAATATATCTTTTCCAAAGTGGCGAAAAAATAAATAGCAAAGGTTGATGTTTGATATGTTATGACATATTTTCCAGAGATCTGTCTTTTTTTGATCTGAACTTTTTTAGCCTAATAAAATATTACCTTTAGAAGATAATAATACTGAGTAAAAAATTAAATTAATTTAGTTAAAAAAAAAAAATCATCATATAACTGATTTGGAGGTACAGAGTAAGGGGGCAATTTAAATAGCACACCCTGTTAAAGAATTATCAATTTGTCCCTTTGCTATAAAAATCATAGAAGTTCTTTTCATAAATAATTAAGAAAACTTTATTTGAGGTAAATTGATATTTAGTAGGGTATTCTTTTAAATCAATAACTGCTTGACCATGAAGGCTCATTGACAAGATCATTTTTTGGCATTATTTAGGCTTAATGGTGTCCCAAGCAGCCTTTATTTCAATTTAAAATTGATCTAAATTTGTTACAGTTGATCAATTTATGTTTCTGTAAACTTCGTTCTACAAATTTTCTATCGGATTTAGGTTAAGAGCAGCCGTGGCGCAGTGGTTAGAGTTCTGGCTCAGAACCCAGAGGTCCGAGGTTCGATGCCAGCTCTAGCCCAAGAAGCGACATTGGTACGAAAGGAGGCGTGAACTTCCCGTTAAATGCTCTCCCGCAGTGCTCTATGATAAGACCGTAAAGACTTCTGGGAGCACCTAAATACATACAAAAAAAAAAAAAAAAAAAAAAAGGTCTGATGATTGTACAGGCCACTCCAAAACATCAATCTTTTTAACTTTAAACCATATTTTAACACTTTTGGCGGTTGAGTTTTTGTCTTGTTGGAACTTCCAAAACAAAGGAAAATTTTCCTCAGCATAAGATAACATGACGTTTTCTAGTATTTTTTTGTACATGTGTTGCTTCATTGCACCTTAAATTCCTTGCAAAGAGCCCACGCCACGCCATGAAAAACTGCCCTAAAAAATTACCTTGCCAACACTATATTTTACAGTCTTTGGAGTATACCGATTCTTGGTTTTGGGGACGACGAACATATTGTTTTCCGTCGGATCCAAAGCAGTTGAACTTAGACTCGTCCCTCCAAAGCACATTTTTCTAAACCGTAACTCCTTGTGTACGAACTGTTTTGTAAACTTCAAACGACTGACGAGATTGCGTTTTGAGACCAATGGTTTTTTCGGGGAACTCTTCAAAATAGCTTATTTTTGCGTAAGCGACTTTTGACATTGCTGACAGATAGATTGAATAGTAAATTTTGAGCAATTTGGTTTTTAATTTTTAGTGCGCCAGCAAAAGGATTTAGCTTAGCGGTGCAAACCATAGCATTATACTGACTATAATGATTTTCTTTTGATATAATAGAAGAACTATTTTTTTTTTTAAGAAAAAGTAAATTTAAAATGACCACAAAAATATAAACGCAACTGTTAAAATGCTCAACACAAATAATTTTGATAGTTATCAATGTCTAATGAGAAGTTCCGTTCAAAAAAGTAAACATCGTTGATGCTATAAAAAATAACAGCGTTTGCTATAAAAAAAATAAAACTTGATATCAAAATGTTAAACAAACTGGTCATGAAAGTGTGCTATTAAAATTGCCTGTAAATGACTGTGTCGTCAGCATAAATAACAGATTGTGAATGTTTCAAACAAGATACAATGTCATTAAATAAAATAACAAATAATTAAGGGCCTAATATTGATCCTTGAGATACACCACATACAGCTTGTTCTGTTTCAGATATTGTTTTAAATGTTGTTGCGTGGCTTTGATTTGAAAATTGGAAGAAGTCTTGAGCATTCCCAATCAGTTGGGTAGGTCACGGCCTACTATAATACACGGCCGTGTATGTTACATTTTAGAGGCCGATTCTAAGAGCCCTATTTACGCAACAAAATAATGACAGTGCAATATTAAAAAACCATTAAATGTATATATATATATATATATATATATATATATATATATATATATATATATATATATATATATATATATATATATATATATATATATATATATATATATATATATATATATATATATATATATATATATATATATATATATATATATATATATATATATATATATGTGTGTAATGCTATTTTAGATAATTGATTAATATTAGCAAAGCTGAATATTATGGTTAACAAGTGTGTTGCATCTGGTTGTAAAACTGGATACAACAGCTTTTTAAAAGATATAAAAGTTGCTTCTTTTCATTTTCCGTCGAAAAATCAACAATTGCTAAATTATTGGGTTCGTTTTGTAAACCGTAGTGATTGGGTGCCTTCACCAAATTCTGTCTTATGTGAAAAGCATTTTAATGAAAAGTACATTATTCATGGTAAAAAAGGAAGTTAAATTGCAATTTGAACCCTATTCCTGAAATTTTCAAGTTATTATTCAAATTATTGTGTTCGTTTTGTAAACCGTAGTGATTGGGTGCCTTCACCAAGTTCTGTCTTATGTGAAAAGCATTTTAATGAAAAGTACATTATTCATGGTAAAAAAAGTAAGTTAAATTGCAATTTGAACCCTATTCCTGAAATTTTCAAGCGAATGCTTAAAATGACCTTTCACACTACTATCACCTAATACTTTAAGAAGACCACCTAAAACTTGTATTTATCAAGAATATACTTAGTTTTTTTTCTGAAAATAATAAACTAACTGAATGGAACAAGTTGAAAAATAAACATACACCAGAAGGTTTTCAATTTAAAAAACATCTCAATTGTGTTATTTATTACAATTTAATATTTGATCCTTTAACGCATTTTCCTTCTGTTCTTGAATCAATAAAAATTGATCATTGTTTATGTGTTCCACTCCCTGCATGGTTAAATAAAAGTCATAATGGCAAGTTAAATAGTTTGAGTATGTTAGAAAATCTTGCATCGTACATAAAAAATATAGCTTCTTCTAATAGAAATATACTTCTTGAGGAAATAAATAGTAGAATATACTATAAAGTTAAATAATAAAATACTCTGCAGATATGATCAGACACGCTTTATTATTAAGATATACATCTAAACAAGCATATGAAATTTTACTTGAATCGTTTCCATTACCTTCAATTTCTTTATTAAATAAAATTAAACAAGATGGAGTTGATGCAATAAAGGCTGTTGAAACACTTCGTGAGAAGGGGTCAATACATGAAGATATAATACTAATTATAGATGAACTTTATCTTCAGAAACAGGCACAATATTGTAGTGGTGTTTATGTGAGTGCAGATGACAATGGTATTCTGTACAAAGAAGTTGTTGCATTTTTTTTTTGGTTTTGTTGTTATTTAGGTGCCCCAAGAAGACCTAACGGTTTTGTCACAGAGCATCACAAAAGTGCACTTAACCAGGAAGTTCACTCCTCCTTTCTCACCGTGACGCAAAAATATGTCCAGAACTCGTTTCGAACCTGGATCTCATGCTTATACAGCAAGCGCTGTAATCACTGCTCCACGGCCGCACAACATTTATGATTGTTAGTTTAAAGAAACATATTCCTTATGTCATAAAAGCAGTACCCGAAGTTACCATTAGTGGTAAATGGCTTTCAGAGCAAATATCAGGTTCTATTAGTTCTCTTTCTTTATCTGGTTTTAAAATTTGAGGAGTTGTTACTGACAATAATCAAGCAAATGTAAATGTATTTAATTTACTTCATTCGAAATTTGGCAATCAGTCAAGTTTGTTCATTTACCATCCTGATAGTCCAAATATTAAAATATACTTATTTTATGATAGTGTTCATATTGTTAAAAATATCAGAAATAATTTATTACACTGCAAAAAATTTGTCTTTCCATTATTTTCTTATAATATAAAAGATGATGTCCAGCTGGTTATATAACTTGGGGAGATTTTTATCTTCTACATTCTAAAGAACAACTTCAAGGTAATTTGAAAAAAGCTCCAAAAATTACATATCAAAGTCTTCACCCTGGTAATAAAAAGCAAAATGTTTCTCTTGCACTGTCGGTTTTCGATGAAACAACAATTGCAAGTTTTAAAAGTTATTTGCCTGAAAGAAAAGGCATTTCTGGTTTTTTAAGTATTTTTCAAAAATGGTAGACAGTTACAAATTCAAAACAACAGTTTAGTCCAAATAAACTTGGTAATGCAATTATATATATATATATATATATATATATGTTTATAAATACATAAATCGCTAGTATGAAAGCAAAAAATTCTAGTTTTTCGTGAATACTTTTTTATTAAAAATATTCCTACTCATATTATTATATTTATACTATCTATTTAGTCTAGACGAGATATAGTTATATGTTTTCTCTATAGTTGCGCAGCCATCTTTTTTTATAATAGGCCTCTTAGAATCGGCCTCTAAAATGTAACATACACGGCCGTGTGATATAGTAGGCCATGGGTTGGTTGATGTCTTTAAAGACAGGTTTATTATATGAGTTAGTGGCTTAGATGTTAGCTGCGTTTTTCAGTATTGATGGCGATTTACCGTCTAGGACGGTAGATTTTTCTGTTTTTAACCGACGCAATTCTTTTTCTATTTGATCAACCGTTACAGGTATTAATTTAAAAGACCTGTAAGTACGAGTTGGTTTTCAATGTGATGAAGCCTATACACAGTCTTTTAAAAGAAAAGTATATTTCTTTAAAATAGACACCGAGTTACAGAAATGTTCACAAAAGATGATATTTTTCGAAGATTAGAGGTTGGAGACGAGTTAATAATAAATGTTGTACTAGTTAAAAATTTAGTTTTAGAAGGTTAAATATTTTTACTGCTACGCCAAAAACTCTAATTCATTCGCAGATTTGTGTAGCATATTTCTAACTTTGGTTTTCAAAATTTTTGGAGTTGATTGTCGCGTATATTCATATGGTATTTTACTTTACCTGTAAGTCATGGACGTGGCTTGCCTCAAATGCGTTTTTCAATATTTGAGGCAAGATATCAAGATATGTTAAAATTATATGTTTCATGTTAATCAATGTTGTGTTTACATTAGTTGAAAGCAGAATCGAGGACCAATCAAAACTACGATGTAAACTAGACCTCCTGTTTAGTGTATTGTTTAAAATTTCTCACTTTATTATTTTTGGTTTGTATAAATATTTATTGTATTAGCATTGTAATAGTATTTAGGATGATTGTATTTGCGAATGCATCCAGTCAGATCATGGTCACTATAGAATATCAGCATTATGAAGACTTTGATTTAGGAATTTAATTGTATAAACTACGTCAATTAAGGTCAAATATGTTAATGTTGTTCATGTAGCGCTTTTATTAGTTGTTTGAAACCATAGATTTGTAGCATAGATTTTATTTTAATATGATCATATTAATTTAATTTTAAATAATTAACATTGAGATCTCCCATTATTATTGTTTTTATTTAGTTGAGCTTAGATATCATTTTTGAAAATAGGTTAGGGAAGTTGGGATTTAGGTATTTCGAGCCATTTGGTTGGCTATTCAGGACACTGAATAATATATTTTTATATTTGTAAGAACTATTTCAAAACTAATGTTCTCTATTTTGTTAGTTTGTAGATTGTTACGTCTCACCCAGATTAACTTATTGGATATGTAAACTGTAATACCTCCGCCAAGTCCATTTTGACAACGCTGTTTAGAAATGTATAACCTTCAATATCATTTAGTGCACTAGGGTTGTTCTTGCTTATGTCGGTTTCAGTGAATCAAGTAGTAGTTTGGTTCAAATACATTGGCCCTAAACATATTTTTATGTCACCTGATAGGAATAATAGAATTTTTAGGAAAGCATTTTCTTTTAGTATCATTTTCTTTACTTAATGGTATTGCTATAAAGATGTTTGTATAAATGTTGACTCAAATTTTATATCTTCAAAAAATGTTTCAGAGTAGGGATTGCAATCCCGGAGGCCTTTCTCAATCTTGGCACTCCGGGATTAAAAAATATGAATCCCGGAATTGATCCCGGGATTGAAAAACAGTATAACATCAACATAGTATTAAAGAGAATAAAACAGTACATATTTAACCAAATACATATTTATTAAATGAAGGCAGTTTACATTTCATTGGTACATGTAGAAGCAATTTTACGGAGATAGGGGGTGTTCCATCCCTCTAAAGAATCTGATTTTTAAGTTATAGTCGTTTTTTTTTACGGATTTAGTCGGCTAGTCGGGTATTTGACACAATTCAGTCGGGTAAATTTTAGTTTTGAGGACCTTTTTTTTTAAGAAGCCAGTTGGTACTTTTTAATAGGTTACCCCCTCCTCTAGGCAATTCTACGAATTTTATTCGTAGAATTGCCTCTAATCACATGCATAAAAGAAAAACATGTTAATTTAATATTTTAATTAATATTAAAAAATTATGTTAGAAATAAAGAAATATGTTATGTTTTATGTGCTTTGAAATGCGATTTAAGGAAGCACAATGCGTCCAAAGTTTCATTGTCCAAACGGTTACGAACTTTTGTATTGAACATCTAGTATTGAACACGGAAAAGAAAAGCTCAGTCAGACTCGACACTTATCGGTTTCAAGGTCATTAGAAATAAATAAGTTCTTTATAAATAATTGCCACGTGTACCACCATTTTCAAGTAGTGTCATTTCTGTTTAAATTTTTTATAAAAATGTGCCATGTCTAACTTGTTGCATCGGTGATTGTTCTTCTTTAATAACACGATTAATTTCTTTTTCAATACTTAAAGAATCACTTACAGACTTAGGTACCATTTCAGGTTCCTTAATCAAACTCAGCATATCAGTATCAACTGACGCACTTACTAGAGCAGAATTAGAAGCGTTTAATCTTTCCAGAATTTTAACCAAAAGTTTACATTTAAAAGAGGAATGACACTGTAATTTTTTCATTATCGACATTAACAGAGCTTCAACCGTTACTCGGGTATTGCAAAAGTCTACTCATATCAGTTTGGCGTTCATGCATACGAACCATTAAAGATGCACACATTTCTTTGCTTGTTTTATTGTCAACATCTTTAAATTTTGCAAGCATAAAATTAATAGCTATGGCTCCAATTAGGTTAGAATCTCGACAACAAAGTGCTTCAACCATTGCTTTTAGCTGTAGTAATCTTTGATAATATTGTCACGTCACCATGTGAAAGAGCCACAGAATTATCTTGGACTAAGTAAATATCAATCAACCAATTTAGTATACAGTTTTTTACTTTGTAAAATAGTTTAAGCATTAGCAGAAACTGCTCCACTGTGTCCTGCAGTCCATTTTTAAAGACAGTTTTTTTTTTTTAAATTCAGACATAAAGTATCTTTGAAAGATATTGTTCTTGGTAGGTGATTGTCTAAATATTAGTATCAACTTGCGTATTTTTTTGTTATGACTGGCTCATAACGAAATTCATTTAGTTCATTTTTAGGTCTTACATTTTCATGATTGTAGCCCAGTAAGTTTTTCTCAATTTTGTCATTCTCGGATGAATCACTGTCAGAAAATTCATTTTCAATTTCTGGCTAATTTGCATCGAATTCTTTATTTTTATTAAGAACATTATTTACAGCCAATTAAATCTGTGGACAAACAAATCAAATTAAATGAAAACCCGTCAGACGCCGTTAGGCGATCAAGTGTACCATGAAATATTTCATCTTTCATAAATGGAAAAGTATTCTTTAAGTGGTTTAGATTTTTTTTTGGTGATTAACTAATGTGTTTTATTTATTAATATTTTATGTATAGGTTGGGTTGGACTTTTGACCTTTATATTATGCTCCGACAACACTTGTATATGAAGTCCTTTTTTTGAATCACGAACAATTTTTAAAATCTTCTTGCAGTTTGGAAATTTAACAATCACTGTCTAGTTTTTCTCATCCCGTAGAAAATATTTCCAAACAGCTGAGTTACTTTTAATTGTAAAATCCACATTTATCATGCTTATTTAATTTTTATTTTTTCGAGTCTAACTTATAAGAAACGCGTTTTTTTTTTACAGTTTGAATAAAGCTTATTTTGCAGAATTACAGAACAGAACAGAACTATTTAACAACATGTTATATAGCAAAGATTTTATCTTTTTTTCTTTAAATCAAACCTTTTCAATAACTTTTTTATTGTACAACTAAAAATACAATTATTTTGTGCAATTGTAAAATTGCACAAAATAATTGTACTTTTAGTTGTACAATAAAATTTATAGGGGAAAGTGGGGCAACATGGCGAACGTTTTGAAAGCCCTGAGTTATTGAAAAACTATAAGTCGTGAAGCCATAATACTTTCTCAGTATGTTTATGCTATTAAGTTCTTTCATTGCCTGCATGAACTTTCAGTTTGCAAATATAACAATTTGAAATAAATATTAAAATAAAAAGTTAATAAATTTCATCTGGTCACGTGACCGGGGCAAGATGACTTATTATGCAATTTTTACCTCCAATTTTATAAAATTTTAAAAACTGCTAATAACTCTAATTAAAGTAACAAAAAATAAACACAAATTGCTAAAACTATTTCTAAAAAAGTTAAACTTGAAGGACACCAATCATTATGAGAAACCGAAAGTGAGGAAATTTTTTTTAAGCGCAAAAAGTAAACATATTTGTATAAAATGGCGTTAATAATATTTCAAAAAACCAATTGGTGTATTAAAATACAAGATGCAAATACAGTTTCGTTTTCACCCAATTTTAAAAATTTTTGTTGAGTTGTTATATGAAAACCCTTCTTGCCCCATTCGCCATGTTGCCCCGCTTTCCCCTAATTGCAATATAACAATTTCCTTTCTATCTTGTTTCTTATTTTCGTAAAAATACTAGTGTTTGGACTAGATTTAATTCTTTGGATATTGTTCCAAAACTTTTAAAGATTAGTTTTTTGAAGATATTCAATGTTTTTGATAATTTTATTGATTTTTAAGATAATGAGTTGCTTTTACTGTTTTTACAACCTAGCTTGTATTTATTAAATGAAGTGGATTCCTGTGATCTGTTATAGTTACATTTTTTCCATTCCTTAAAGTGGAAAGAGAAAATGTCTTTACATAATTTAATTTCTGGTGTCCATCATGATTAAGAGTAAATGCAAGATTCTTTATTCGAAAACATTCTCTTATTGCTAAAGTGGCAGCATTAATTATTTTTTCGCAAGTTGTTTGAGTTTGTTTTTCTATTGCTTCTCCAATTAAATTGTAATCTTAGAAGAACTGAGAGAGGTTTCGATTATCAATTTCAATAAAGTTGTAATACTTCCATGCAT
This sequence comes from Hydra vulgaris, assembly GCF_022113875.1. Classification (NCBI taxonomy): domain Eukaryota; kingdom Metazoa; phylum Cnidaria; class Hydrozoa; order Anthoathecata; family Hydridae; genus Hydra; species Hydra vulgaris. Next base: position 7,960,213 of record NC_061167.1, on the reverse strand, counting down.
TATTTGGGACTGTGGTTTTTTTTTAAGTATATTATTTTTAACTGGAGTTAGGTTTTTATTTTCAAGATTAATATGTGTAGCGATGGGTAAATGGTCACTCATGTTTAAATGTGAAGGAAGAATAATTTTACAGTTTGTAAAGTATATTGATCATTCTTTTAAGACTGCTATGTGATTGATGTAGATGAATTATTTAGCGTTTTATACTTATAGGTATAGGTAGGACCAGTACCACTAATTATAATCAAAAAAGAAAGCTTATTTGTTTCAAGAAAATTAGATAAATGCATAGAAAAGTTGTTTCGTGTTTGGTTATTTCGAACTTCCGTGTCATATATATTTTCAGGAAATTACTGAAAATCACCGGCAAATCTATTTCTCTAAGTTGAGATATTAGTATAATATCTCAATTTATATTTCTCTAAGTTGAGATATTAGTATAATATAAACCATTTATTGCAAGAATGTGTTCACCTTCGGGTATTATGTGAAAAGAAAAAAGTAAGTTTTTACGAACTAAAAAAGCATTTCCCCAAATGGTCTTCCGTATTCTTTCTTTTCAGCAAAGTGAAAAAATAATTGAGATTTCGGAGCTGATAGCTCATGTAAAATAAATCCAGTAAAGCCAGTGCTCGGATAGAGTTATATATAAATAAATTATATCAAAAGAGTTAATTAAGGTAGAGATATACCCTGAGTTTAATGTAAGACTCTGAAAGTTATATGCACAGAGACTAAAACTATAAATATTTGAATTTATTGTGCGTTCATCAATTGTGATTTCTGATATAGAGACATGGCAAGAGCTGCGTATAGCTGATGTTCCACATCCGATTGACATTTAGTTACTGAGTTATTATTTTGAAGCATTATTTCAGTTCCTAGGTTTTAACGAAGTTTTCGAAATTGTTTAACAATAATATTGTGGTCCCAAACTTCCGGTTTTTGGACTATGTTTTTTTTGTGACTTTTTATTGTTACTTTGAAAGAGCGGTTATATTTATTTTCCCGGTTGAGTGTTACAGCAATTAGCTCGACGCCTATTTCTTTCTTTATGTAGTTAAATAAAAGAGCTTCTGATAGGGAATTACAAATTCCTCCAACAAATATAATTAATTCTTGAAAAATACAGCTTCTTGTAATAGAGTTTCTGTTCTTAGCAATTTTATTTCCAAAGATTGGTTTTTTCCTTGCTGTAGATACGCCCGGTTTCAAATAATAATTTTTTCTTTCTTCCAAACAATATCGATCAATACTTTTATGTTCAATTATGTTCAATATATATAATTTAATAATTTTTAAATAATGGAAAAATATGAAAATATTAAGAACAATTTGTACAAGTTTTGAGAAAATAATCCTGATAAACAAAAAAAAGGAAACTGCCGACCATTTTATAGCTCTTGGGTACGCAAAATCAGCTGTTTACAATTGGATTAAGTCTATCGAAACTAACAGATCATTGGAAAGAAAAACATCTTGTGGTAGACCTGTTATAGTTGCATCAAAAGCCTACATTCGATATATAAAAAAAGTTTGATAATCGTATGGGCTGTTCCTAAAATCGCGTTGCAAAAAAGCTAAAATATCATCATAGTTACGTTTCAAAGATTTTAAATAAAAAACCAATAAAAAAAGTAAAAGACCACTTTTAACTAAAATTTGAAGAAGCATGCGAGGCAAAAATGTCGAAAAATCTTAGAAGAACATAAAAATATCGATTTTGTTTTAGACAATGAACCGTTCTTTACTTTAACATATTCGTCGCAGCTTGGCAACTCTGCTTTTATTTAAGTGATATTAATCTAATTCTCCCTCACGTAAAGTTCAATTTTAAAGCTAAATATGAAAAAAAACTATTGGTTTGGCTTGATATTTGACCAAAAGGCGTATCAAAGCCGTTTTTTATTCCTTCAGGAATGGCAGTGAACCAACCCGTCTACCTGGAAACCATAATTAAAAAGTGTTTGGTACCTTTTATAAATTAATTTTATAATACAGAAGAGAACGTATTTTGGCCAGACTTGACATCTGCTCATTATGCAAAAAGTGTGGTAAATTATCTAAATGAGCAAAAAATTATTTTTGTACTAAGATCAATCAACCCTGCAAATATCCCTAAAGCACGGCCAAAAGAAGACTTTTAGGGAAACTTAAAAAAAAAAGTTTATGAAGGCGATAAGAAAACAAAAAATCTTGATCAGCTGAAATTTAGTAAAAAAATCTACTGTCAAAATGGATCTTGAGTTTTTTACAAAACCATATTTATGGTGTTAGGAAAAGACACCCAAAATATGGGTGTTCCTAACACCCAAAACAAACCATTATTTGGGTGTTAGGAAAAGACTTGACCAAATAAGAAAACATGAAGTCTAATTTTTTTTCCTCTTCAAATAATTAAAAAAACAAATATATTTTATAATATTATTTTTAAGTTTTGTGTTTTATATATAATTTTTTGTTCCAAAAATAAGGCTTTTATTCCGGTCCAAAAACTTATTATTGATCCGTTAACATATCAATTTTAAGTTTTGCTAAGAAAATCTTATTCAAATATTATTCGGCAATTTTGGACCAATTAGTCACCTAGTTTGGGCCTTTAGTTGGCAGTCGGCAAATGTCAACCAACGAGAACCTTTTCTTTTTAAAGATGTTAAAAAAAAGATTTCTTCGGAAGGCCCTAATCAGAGCACTAATCAAAGCACTGGGACAACGAGAGCAAACAACGAGACAACTAGAGGTTTTAAACATCGAAAGTTTTCTTTTAGATAACATTGCATTACCAAAAAGATAACGCCTTCATTATCTGAAAAAGAACTAAGTTGTCTTTTCACATAATAACATAAAAACATAAGGGTGACTTTAATAGAATAAAAGCACACAAAACAATCGTAAATTAATCTTTATTGATGTCTATCACCAAGTTGTCACAATAATGAATCCCACTCAAAATATTCTTCTCAGCTAAAAAAAACAACTTCAATGAGAATAAAGAAGAATTTATTATTTCCGGAGACTTTCATTGATTTCCAATTCTAAGCAGATAAGCGACATTGGTAAGGAATCAATAAAGTTAAATGCTCTTTCGCGGTATAGATAAGACCGATATAACTTCTTGGATTCTTGGAGCACCTTAATAACTTATAAACAGAAAAAAAAAGTGTATGTTAAAGGTTAAAAATGATAAATATTACGATTGTTATAAAATAAGTGCCAAAAATCTCGAAAACTTTCGTAACAACAATCTTCTTATGTTGCTTTCTTTTTAACAACTGTTAACAAGTATGCCAAAATATGAAATAATTCCAGAATGTTTATTAACCGCCAACAGTTATTACACTAGTTATAATACAACTTGACAATCTGAACAATTAATAGTTATAATACAACTTGACAATCTGAACAATTATAGGAGAATTAGCATTCTATTTAAAAAAGTTAGGTTGGTTCAAGGGATGCGACAAAAATGTATACTTTTGTCGCATATCTTCAAGTTGTTTCAGAAATGGAACGTCAATAAATGGGGTATACACAGGAGTCATTGCGTATGCAGATGATATTTACAAAGCCCAGCAATATCTGTTCTTCAAAAACTTGTTAACATTGTTCAAACTAAGGAGACTGCAAACTTTATTAAATTAAATACAGGAAAATTAATATTTTATATCTGGATAAACTTGATTACCAACAATGCTATTCATGTAATGGCGCTACTGTTAAGCTCTAAAGTAATTTAAAACATCTTGGTTTTCTTTTGGACCGTGAAGCATGGTGGAGGCATTGTAATGGTCTGGGGGTGTTTTTTCTGCTAACGGTCTAAGTCCAATACATCGAATCGAGGGAATAATGGACCATTTCATGTATAAAAATATCATGAAAGATGTTATGTAACCTCATACTGAATGGAATATGCAAATAAAATGGGTTTTTCAGCAAGACAACGAACCGAAACACACTACAAAAGTAGTCAAGGAGTGGTTTTAAGACAACCATCTATCGGTGATGGACTGGATGCCTCAATCTCCGGATCTCAACCCTATCGAGAACCTGTGGTAGATCGTCAACCGCAGAATTAATCGTGAAGGTGTTCGTAATAAGGATCAACTTTGAACAAATCCAAAAGCCCTGGGCAGCAATTGCACAAAGTTTCATTGATCACCTGATCGAATCTATGCCTCGAAGATGCAAGGCTGTGATCGACAACAAAGGATTCACCTCGAAAGATTGATAGCGAAATACAGCTTGGTCAACATTTTGTGGAGTTGCACTTGTTTTGTTCAGAAGGAAATCAACTTTTTTTTAATACTTTCGATTAATTTATTAATTTTCGTGTACAAATAATGAACTTTATGATGAATAAAACTTGAAGAACGTTGTCTCTAAACAGTTACATAGTTATTTCTCTAAATTGAAAAAATGCAGTACTTTTATATAAAGAAACTAAATTAGCATTATTTAGTTGCATTTGTTTTGTCCGATACTGTATATTAAATTTTTTTATTTTTTTTATTTATTTGAATATTCATGCTATATTTTTCTATATAATGTTTTTTATCCGAAGATATTGTTGGCTTAAAAGAGGTTCACATTGAAAAGTTCTGTGGGCAACAAATATAATCCTGCATGCATGTTTTTGCTTACTATGAAGTTTTTTCAACTTACCATAGTTAGTACTACCCCATACAATATTGCAGTAAGAGATAAAACTATGAATAAATGAAAAGTATATTTTTTTTAGAGAAGAGGTGTTAAGATATGGTTTAGTTTTATATAATATATAAATATTTCTTGATATTTTATTTTCTATATATTTTATATGTGGTTTCCATGACAAATTTTCATCTATTAATACTCCTAGAAAATTAACGATTGGTTCTCTTTTAATAAATGTTTTATTGCTTAGGAGATTGGGTAATTTTAGAGGAACATTATCACCGTTACTAGGTTTAAAAAAAAAAAAAAAAAAATTAGTTTTTTCTACATTTAACGAAAGCCTATTGCTTGAAAACCAATCGTTTATTTTGAATAGTTTTTCATTAAATGTTGAATAAATCAATAGTAGTTAGGGTGAAAGAACAGTATAGTTTTATTTTTTTCCTAATGTTTCCTAGACAACCTTTTATTTAAAGTTAAAGTTTATATTTTATATGAGTTATATAAAATATAAAAATATATGATATATATAAGTTTTTTAAAGCTATCTAGCGTCTTGTAAGAAGATATTGCTTAGCATAGAAACAGCCACAAATAGCCATTAAAATTAATCCCAAGTAGCGTCTGTTATAGACCAACATCTTTGTGTATAGTATTACTCAAGCACTAAGTTGGCAGTGGCAAGATTTGACCCATTTTTTTGTATATATATATATATGTATCTGTGTGTGTGTGTAGGTGTGTGCGTGTGTGTGTGTGGGGGGAAAAAAAACTAATTTTAAATCTTCTTTATTTTGCACATAATTCAGAAATGATAGCATACAGTATTTTTTGCATTTTTACAATACAAAAAAAATGATAACAACGGCTTATCTCTTAATTTTAAAACTGTTACTATATATTTAAGTATTTTTGGCAATACAATTAAATATTTTTAGTTAACCTGGATAATTTTAGATTTAAAATGTGTTGTAAACATTTTTAACTGATGCGAATAAAATTTTTAAGTAATAGATTAAATTTATTAAATATTTTAAAGTATTACAAACAAATTTTGTTTGCTTTGGCAGAAATTTTTATTTTCCTTCAAATTGTTGGCATTAAATTTAGCAAAATCCAGGAAAAGGCATATTCTTTCATCAACATTTCTAATTATTTGTCGCATTTTTGTCTTCTCAAAAATTAAGCTAAAAATGCCAAATTATCCTAGAAATCACGATGAAAATTGTCTATGCGTGTGCTTTATGTGTCTAAAAAAATTATCACAACCCTTGACAAGCTTTTTGATTGAAAGGATTCAGAAAATTTACCAACAAACTTTCAACTTTGAAGATGCTCGGGTGCCAACAGGCATTTGTGACCAATGCCGGGTTGCTCTCAAAAATAACGACAAAGGTCAAGCTGTCACTTTGCCACTTTCAAAGCATCATTGTGGACATGACTACGTGACGACAACTTTGTGAATTATTTGCTAAATAGGACATTTAAAGTTAAAGGAAAAACATCCATTAAAAACTACGGAAAAGCCACCAACCAACTCAACAGGAAGAAAATGTTCAACCTACCTCACAATTTTCGGCTAAGGATTGCCTCATAAATGTTCAACTTTATCATTTAGAGAGAATATATATCAACTGGCTTCAAAAGATTCAAAAGTAGCAGATGAATCTCCATTTGGTACTGTGAGATGCTTTAGGTGGCAAGCTCTTACTCCAGGTATGAAAATATTTAAACTAAGAGTAATCAAATTATTTTTTCAAAGAATTTGAACAAAATCTATGTTCTTATTTTAGGCCCTTCAAGTGCCAGACGACTTTTTGATGATAAACCTAATGTCACTGCAAAAGATCATGCACAGGTTCAAGCAAACACCGGGATGTCTTATGCTGGAGATAAAAAAATGATTACAACACTGAATCAAGTATCCAAAGTCAAGATTTTGGACCCCAATATCAATGTAAAGTTCGTAAAACTTGGAAAGAGCCTTGCTGACCATTTTACTTGCACATTGGTTACATCTTTCACTAATTCTGGACATCAAAAGACTGCAAGATCTGTCATTCATTGCAAGGATTTATCATAACTTGTTGAGGAAGTATTTTTATTACAAAGAATCTTTACAAAAATCATCATAAAACTTGGCATTGATGGAGGTGGTGGATTTCTCAAAGTCTGCTCAAGTGTCATCAAGCTCAAAGACAATGACAAAGTCAACTCTCTCCCACACAAGCGCCTCTTGACAAAAGCCAATCATCTAAAGACACAGGTTTGAAGCAACAACTCTTGGTTGCTGTTTGTGAAGATGTCCAAGAAAACTACAACAACATCAAAGAAATCCTCTCATGCATCAATATTGGTACTTTGAGGCACGTGATTTTGTGTGACATGAAATTGGCCAACATCTTATGTGGGCTTCAGTCCCATGCATCTGCACATCCATGCACCTGATGTAATGCTGATTTAAGTCAGCTTGCTCATCATGGAATCCTAAGAACGTTTGGATCCATGAAAGAGTTGCTAAACAAATTCAGAGAGGCTGGTTCTGACATTAAAAAGGCCAAAAAATTTGGAAATGTCATTCACGAACCACTTATAGCCGCAACTGAGGAAACTCTCGTGCTGGAATCAATACCACCAATGGAACTTCACCTTTTGCTGGGTGTTGTCAATCATTTGTACAAAATACTGAGGGAATGCTGGCTCCAAGCAGACAATTGGTTAATGGCGCTTTATATTCAACACCAGCCATTCCATGGAGGTCAGTTTGCAGGCAATGATTGTCACCAGCTTCTAAAAAATGTGGATCTACTTCAAAGTCTTGCTGAAAAAAGTTCAGCATTTCAAGTTTTTGGCCTAATAAAGGCATTTGGCATAATAAACCATTTCAATTTTTTGACATTTATGATCCCAATGCCATGTAGTATCACACCTGCATTGTGGTTTCTTCGGAAAAAGACTTAAGACTTTGACGTCTCTCCCATCAGGTGTGATGCCCAATAAGCAGTGGCAGATTCAGCATATAGCGTGGGGAAAGGGGTCGAGCTGCCCCCCACGTTTCTTAATCCGGTCAATTGGCGCCCCCTAAATTATAAGTTTCTCATTACAAAACTCTGCGTTTATTTTGAACGGAACTAAAAAACTAGGTAATAACAGACCATCGTTTACATATCTGCTTTATAAATTTGCTTGCATTTATAGCAGAAAACAAAACGGAGATTTAATAAGATATTCCTTGTAATCACAGTCAATGCATTTTTACATAGTTTGGTGTATCAAAACTACTGTGACTGTGACGCACGTTGCGCATGGGTGAATACGTAGTGACAGATGTTCATAATGCTAGAATGATTTGCAAACGGTAAACGACTTTTCTTTTTTTTAAAGGAGAAAAATAAAAAATTATAAATGAACTTATTTCAACATTATGGGGCAATTTAGATTTATTTATGTGTTAAAAATGTTTTCGACAAAAACCTGTATGGTACCCCCTCCTTACTTGAAACCTACTAGCGCTGGCCCTACTTTTAAAGTGTATGCATCAATATCTCCATCAATGACGACTGAACTACAAATGAAAGACGTTCATTCTTTATAGAGAAATAGATAATATGGAAAATACGTCTTTTTAAATTGACATTAGTTTTAATCAAATGTGAGCTTGCTGAGAGCACTGACTTTAAAAGCAGATGTCCTTAAGACGACTAATCAACGCCTTATAGATGCCAAAAGTCTGTATGATGTTCTTGAGACGTCTAACGCACATTCTGTACCCGTTTGAAATGAAGTATTGCAGAAAAAAAAATTGTATAAACTAAAAGAAATGTAAATTTCTTTCTTTTTTCTCTTTTGTGTTCTCTGCCTGTTTTCAGTAATATGTATAGTGTAAATGTACTTTTAAATAACCAAACCATTGCAATAATATTAAATGTTCTTTTTTTTTTTAACAATAACTGTCAACTAATGTAACCAATGTAAACTTAGCAAATATAATTCTTAACTAATGTAACCAATGTAAACTTAGCAAATGTAATTCTTAACCAATGTAAACTTAGCAAATGTAATTCTTAACCAATGTAAACTTAGCAAATGTAATTCTTAACCAATGTAAACTTAGCAAATGTAATTCTTAACCAATGTAACCAATATAAACTTAGCAAACTCAAACTTTAGATTTTTTAATGTTTTAGACGAATTTAATAGTAATAAATAAAAAGGCATATAAAAGCATCGATAAAATATGTTTATCAAAAGTGCGATTTTCGAAAAAAAAGTTTCTGAAGGTTAATGTGCTATCCTTAACCCTTGTTGTCTCCTACTCATTCACCTTGCCACCCTACGACGCCTTTGCCAATAAGGATATAGAATGACATAATATTTTGGAGAAACAAAAAAATATATATATAAACAATAGACGCCATAAAGAAGACATTGAACAAGCTTATAGCATTTGTTGTCGATTTGTAGACCCAAGTCAAACCATCTCATTACAAAATGATGGTACATTGAAAAGCCGAAAGAAAAAAATGTACCCGTATATTGTTAAAACATTAGGTAGAATAGTGCATATGATGGGGAAACAAAGGCTAGCATTTTGTGGAACTTGTGAAAAATGTATAGAAAACTCAGGCCAAAAAGGTATTCCTGGAAACTTTATTGCAGTTGAGCAAAAAATAGCTCCTCATAATGCTGAACATAGAGAACATATCAAAATATCATTGCATAAAGACCTTAGCTACCTTGGCCTAAAATTAAAATGAGTTAATAGATATCTTTGGAAAAAAATGCATACAAGAGAGGTTATTTAATAAAATCAAAGTTAAAAAATACTAATCAATTTCATATATGAAGTAACAAGCGCAAACCAACAAGTGCTTTCCGTATGTATGAAATACGTAAATGCAGAAAAAACAACCAGAAAATTATTTCTTGACTTTTTGAATTGGATGGAATAACTGTAAATATATCGGCAAAAGTTTGATAAAATTCTATAGGAAAAGTGGATTTGATGTAACTACATGTAGAGGGCAGTGTTACGATGATGACGCAAACATGCAATATTTTAAAGAGGATGTTGCCAGCTACATTTTAAAAGAATTACCAAAAGCAGTTATAACTGTAGCTCTCATAGTTTGAATTTAGCAATTGCAACAACATTAAAAATACCAATTATTGTCAATATTTTGGAGTTATACAAAAGGGTATCATTTTTTTTTTCAATACCTCTTCAAAAAGAGAGCGTTTACTGGAGCATGTCGCAGATTCCGATATATATATACATATATATATATATATATATGTGTGTGTGTGTTTGTGTGTGTGCGTGCGTGCGTGCGTGTGTGTGTGTGTGTGTGTGTGTGTGTGTGTGTGTGTGTGTGTGTGTGTGTGTGTGTGTGTGTGTGTGTGTGTGTATTTGGGATATAACTTTTTTATAACTTCATGTTCCTGTATATCAGTTTGATCAATAATTACTCAAAACCAAAGAAAAAAATAGTTATTTCAATATCTTTTGATGAAAGTTCAACCAGTAATCAAAATATCAATATGCGTGTTATAACTTTACAATATACATTGTTTAATAATTGAACGTCTAGTCACTATTACAGTTACAAGAGCATAGCATATGCTTTGTATTGTCTAAATGTATAGTTAATATGCAACAGCACATTACCATCTATTACTTAAATAAACCTAGACTGTAATTTGTCTTTTTTTTTTTATCCAGGCTGAATACAGTTCCAGCATCACTTTTATTGCACGTTCCGCACAGTGGTTGCTTCTTGATGCTTCAGGGCTGATGGTTCTAGTTTCCAGTTTTTCTCCAAAACCTGTAACCCCTTCTTTTAAGGTTTCAGTACTTGTGACAAATTACTGTAGTCTATCTTGTTGTAAAATTGAAATAAATCTGCAGATTTTGTGTAATGTTGGCCTTGTTTTAGGAATGGGAATAAAATCAAGAATGGCAAGGACGGCTCTTGAATTCCAACAGATTTTGGTAGCTTTTTTTGTTGATACTATTGTTATTTCACTTAGCTTACGGCAACTTTATACTTGTTATGTTATCTTTTTGATGGGCAACTATGTTTATCGTCGTATCTGACCCGTTATCACTATATCATTAGAGAGTATGATACTGACGTATGGTTTGTTGGGTAACTTTCTTATTTTTGAAGGATGAATAGTTTCTTTGCCTGCTTTTTTACAGGTGGCATAATCAACTTTTCTTCGACTTTCTACTCGTAGATAATTGAGTTGTTTATCTTCAGCTAACAACCATACTCGTTAGCTTTTTTGAAATTAAACTAAGTTTGTCTAATGCGTCATATTTTTCTGCTAAACACATTCATTGTAAGTTTTATAACACACATTAAAGTTTTGCTTGTATTACTTGATCGGATACATGAGGAAATTTTAATTTATTTTTTCATAAATTTTGAACTTCTTTTGAGATATTTGCTATTTTTTCCTTACATCCTTTGACTTCAGCTCCAAGAAACTGGTATTGCCCAACTACTTGGCTTTTGGAGGTATTCTGCATTTTTTTTTCGAGTGAAAATTCTTTTGAACGCACTGCAACATATAGTGCTAAAACTTTTCTTGTGCGATATTCTGCAGCCCTTTTTCAAAACGCCTTAAAATGCTTATTACGTATTTCGAGAAAAACGCAATTAAAAAAAATTATTAGGAGAAACTCTTTATAAACTGATTGCTTTCAATTTCTGTAAATTATGCAATCCACATATTTTTACATATTTCAGTATAGCAGGTGCGTTAGCTCAGTAACGTTATTAATAATCACCAAATAATATCCGCCTAATTAATTTGTCAGTCCCAATTTTTTTTTTTATTTCTTTTTTTAATTCACCTCCTCAAGGCCGAGAAGGCCACTACAGACGAGGAGGCTACTTATTTGTGGTTATAACCCTCTCTCAACTCTATAACTCCGAAACACGAACCTTGACGAACAAAGGCCGCTGCGCGGAGAAACGAGTTGTCAGTCCCAATTATAATGTTATCTCAGTCTCTATATCACTTTCTTAACCTTATCAACTAGTCATTTGACAACAACAACAAAAATTAGCGCTGAAGTCGCTATAGTCTTGGTCAGTAGTTTTAGAACATTCTACATATTTCTAGAGTGTTCTACGTAATTCTAAACATATCTTAAGTGTTCTACGTCATTCTACACAAATCTAGAACTGCCTACAAAGTTCCACAGCCTGCTGGACTGAACGTTACCATGACTACGGTTTCTAAAAAGCAGTAGTATTAATAATATTGCTAAGAGGCAGCAATATTATAACTATATTTTATGACGATACCTGGTTTTGATTTGGGAGTGATCGTTAGCGGAGCTGGGTGTTTTTTTATTGTTTTTAGGTAAAAGTTCGTCGGTTTATGATACAGGAAATGTAATATTTAAAAAAAACTTAAAAAGTTTTATCCCTAATATATATATAAGAAATTTTTTGAAGTTTATCTTATACTATACATATATTATACACGACCGTTCCACTTTTAATTCCGAAGAATACTTACGCGACAGGCGAGAACATCCAAATGTTTTTTTTATTTACTAAAAGTTAAATTCCTTAAACCTAGAAATAAAGCTGTGAACGCGTCTAGTTAACTTAAATCTGTTAATTTAAGATCTAGTTTATAATAGAGCAATGTCATATATAATATAATAGAACAAGTGAAAAATCATTTTCCTTGCACATGTGTTGGGTACCTAAAGGCGAGTTTCCACTCATCCATTTTTTTACGGGAACGGGAAAAGGACGGAAAAAATAATCACGTGGGCATGCGTAGTATAAGTTTTAATATGTCCGAAGGAAAACTACGCATGCTCACGTGATTATTTTTCCCTTTCCTTTCCCGTTCCCGTGAAAAAACGGATGAGTGGAAACTCACCTTAACACTCGTGCAAGGAAAATGATTTTTACTTGTTTTATTTTTTTATTGTTTTATTTTTGTTTTATTTTTTTATTGTTTTATTACACCTCATTATTTATTACATCTCCACAATTTGACCCTTATTACACCTCATATACTCCGCAATTTGACCCTTATTTGACACGAGTATACATAGTGACTGGTTACAAAATATCATTAAAATGTTAGCATGAAAAATAATAAATTTTAAAGATAAAAAAAGAAACGCGAATAAACTCTTTTTAAAATTATGAATGTATTTAATTAATGTGAGCAAGGCCGGCGCGATGGGTGTGTATGTGTGTGTGTGTGTGAGGGAGGGGGGGTGATACCCCCCCCCCCCCCCCATCAATGATTATTTTGTTTATTTAGTCTAAAAATTTGACCCTTTTTGAATACTTAGTTGACAAATGTAAACCCTTTCGACAAGTTAGTGGAAAATTTAGACAGTCAGTCGGCAAATGTCATTATGGCAGTCGGCAAGTTTTAAAAAACGAGGACCTTTTTTTTCCAACAATTTAAAATATTTTGTTCTTCATATCTTGAATTAAATCTCAGCAACAATACCTTTAAAAGCATAATTTAACCTACGATATGAATATAATTTTTTCAATTAAATCTTCGAAATTAGTTAACGGTTTGAAAGTCGCGGATGGTCTGAAAAAAAGATTTAATAAAAAACTTAATAGAAACTTAATAAAAAAAAGAAATTGATAAACCCTTCCCAGTTTTTCTTATAGAAGTTTACAATTTTACAATAAGAAGTTATTTTGATTAATTGTTAACTCAAAACAAAGATTTTAAAGATTTTTGCTTTCTTTTCACTTACTAAAAATTATTGAAATAAAACAATTCTATAAATATTAGGTATAGAAACGGCCGGTGTGGTACAGATTTACCACGACCCGTATTAAATGGGACATAGTAAGTCCATTATTCTTGTTTAATTACATATCAATTAAAAATTTTTTATACTAATTGTAATTAATCTCGCATTTCAAGCGGGTATTCTAAATATTGTTTAGACGGGTGCTAATATACGAACCGGTCATAATTAGCGGTTTCCGCAACGCGTTGCGCAAGGTAGCCATTAACGGATACCAAAGCGTTTAAAATTTTTTTTAAACGCTTTGGTAGCCGTTAAAAAAAATTTTAAACGCTACCAAAGCGTTTAAAAGTTAATTGTATTGTAAAAAATGTTTTCATAACTTTAAAAAGTAGACAATGTAAATATTTTTCTATTGCTTACTATTGATATTATAAATAACGACTTAAGGAACAAGTATAAAAATGTTCGGTGTGGAATAGACTTACCAAGACCCATATTTTACGGGTCCGGGCAACTAGTAAAGTTTTATTTATTTTTAATGCTGTATATTTGTTTATACAGCATAAAAAAAATTTAACTTTTTTTTTTATCTCAAATATAGGAAAGATCGAAACGAATTTTTGAAAAACTTTCTTAAAGCGTCACAGATTTTTACTCCAAGAGTTTTTAGTATTTATGACATTGTCGAATATACTAAAAACTCTCGGAGTAGAAACCAGTGAGTTGTCGGAGTAGAGTTAATTTATGAATGTGTCACATTTCAACACTACTCGACATCTCACTAAATTGTTAAATATTGAATAAAGTCAGTAAGAGTATATTTCAACTATACGTTTAGAAATACAAGTTTAATCCATCTTGTAATATAAATCATATTTTGATTATAAAAAATTTATAAGATCAATGTAATTGTAGCATCAAGCAGCTTATGTTTCTGTCGCTGATTTATTCATTTATTACTAATTATTATTTTATTATGTGTTGCTGATTATTGTCAATTATTAATTTGTCATGTGTTGCTGATTATTGTCAATTATTAATTTATCATGTGTTGCTGATATGTGTCGCTGAGCAATATATCATAAAATATTATTATAATAGTATTTTAGTTTGTTTTCATTAAATTCTCGAATCTATTTATGATTCCTAAATGAAATCTAAAATTTAGTTTTTCCATAAATTTATAAAATCTAGTTTCTTCATTTCATCTTCGAAACTAGATTTTATAAATATATAAAGAAACAAGATTTCATAATTAGTTTATAAAATCTATAGTATCTATTAGTTATTAAATAAATAATTTATAAAATCTAAATAAAAAATTTAAATACATAATTTTAAAAAAAATTTAAATACATAATTTTTTTTTTTAGTGATTAAAACAAAGTGACCAATGTCTTTACCTAGGAGAGATCTGTGCCAAATCTAATGAAAATTTAGATTTTTACGGTACTCTCCTACAAAAATTGAAGGACGTCGGTCACCTTATTAAAATGTAGTTAGTGAGCCGGTGCAAAAAAACTGTGAGCCGGTGCAAAAAAACTGTGAGCCGGAACTTGAGACAAAAGTTTAAAAAAATTTATAATCGGAGTCTGGTTCTAGGAAAAATTCCCCAGGAAAAAATCCTCCGCAAAAAAATTTTTTTTTTAAATACTTTTAGATTGCTTGCCCAAACCAAAACCCACAGTTAATGTGGCGGTACTCCTTGCATGTTCAACCTATTTGTCAGTCGATGTATGTACAATCCTTGTATTTTCTAACCTGAGGCGGTTCTATAAATAAAATGAGGGGGAGGGGTGTGAAACCAACTGGTTTCTAAAAAAAAAAAGGTCCTCAAAACTAAAATTTACCCGACTGAATTGTGTCAAATACCCGATTAGCCGACTAAATTCGTAAAATGACCGACTATAATTTGAAAATTACCTTGTTGGAGAGGAACCTTGTTGGAGAGGAGGGGGGTAAGGAGGGGTGGAACACCCCCTCCTTAAAACTGCCTCTGGTTCTACCTTATTTTTCAGTCAATAAATGTACACTCTTTGCATGTTCTACCAATTTGTTAGTCGATTAATGAAAAATGAAGGATTAAGGTTTTGCTTGTTACATAATACGCATGTATAAAATATTTATTTTATAAACATCTACTACATTAATATATCGTTTATTTTATGCGCTCTAAAAAGGGTGGATTTTTATATCAGGGGGATTTTTTCCAGGTAATTGTTTTAGGGGATTTTTTTCTGCTACCCCGTGTCCTAACTTCAAAAAATATGTCACCTGTGGCCGTAGCCATAATTTTCTGATTCGGCTCAACATTCCTTGTTGCATATACAAAACTCATATGAGTAATTTACTAAAAACACAAAATTCTATATAACTTCCTCTATTTTATAAAGTAAATGCTTTAGATTTAAAGTTTAAAAAAGTTTTATTTACATAATGTAAAATATTTATTGTCCAAATCAAATATATTTTTTTAATATTTCAAATCATCAGAGTGTTGCATTTTTGATTATATCACAACTTTGGTATGTGTTTTGACATCATACAAATTATTTATAATTTATTTATATTCGACGTGTTTTTTAAAGCTGCTTTTTATAAATTACGACGTCACTAAAATTTTTTTTAAATATACAAAATAAAATTTTAAAAATTTTTTATCGTGAATTTTAAATAAACTTTATGTTACTATAACTTAATACCTAGTGACGTTGATATGTGGTGACGATATTCAGGCATGACTTGAGTCCAAGTAAACGTGACCAAAGTCCCGTTTTTTACGAGCATCGTGCCAAATCTAGTAAAACTTAAACAGACACTCTTTAACATAAAAAACGGGACATTCTCAACTTATTTAAGTACAAATTGTCGTAACATTAAAAATACACTTTTTTGCATTTTATTATTTGATATTGTCGCAACATTTTTCGAAACGTATTTATTAAAAAAAGTTTTGCGTGCGTTCGAACTCACGAAAAAACAAATTTATAATTTTTAAAAAATATTTTTACCAAAAATTAAGGAGCGAAAATAAGACCAACAAAGCCGGTTTTAAATGGGTAAACCAACTCTTCCCCACCTTTTTAAACCTTAAATCAAAGCATGTTTCCCCTTTCCTCAAAAGGATGTCATGCTTGCTCAACGTGAACACGGCTCGTTTTATACGTTAATGAACGCCCTAAAAATTTATTTAGGTTTTGTATTCCGCTCTTAAAAAATGGGACTTCTCACGATAGCAATGCTCCGTCTTTCGAAACTGAAAAAAAATTTTACACCATGATGATATTTTTTGCAAACAATGAGGTCATGTAAAAATAAATTTGATATATATGTTTTTTTCAAGAGAAAACTAAAATGTGATAAAATGATATTGTAAAAAAAACCTTTAAAAAGTAATACTTTTAAAGTCGCACAAAGTTTTTCTGTAATGCAAAAAAATTAACAGTTTAAATAAAACACCCTTTTCCCCAATATCCATATGCGCACGCACTAGACAGAGAGATTTTTATTTTTGAGACAGAGCAATTTTATTTTTGACAAAGAGATATCTATTTTATAAGTTAAGTTGTAAGAAGTATATATCTACTGCTTTTTAGCTTTTTAGGTCAATAAAGTCAAAAAGCAAAAAAAACTTGCTTAAGTTTGAAATTTAAAGTTTGAATTAGTAATGCTATATTTGTTTTCTATAAAATGTTTTGACTTGTTTACTCGTTAAAATATTGCCTTGTTTAAACCATGCGTCAATTACTAAACAATTGCGCACTTGATGCAACAGCTTGCAAATATCTCACAGATCAACTCTTCTCGTATAAATAAACAAGTTTTAATTTTAAGCGAGTGAAATAGCTTTTACAAATATACAGGTTGACTAGCACCGATACGCTAAAAGGGAAAAAGTTAGTTTTCGTTTTACAATAACCTGTCGGTAGAATAGTGCTAAACTACATCAATAGTGGTAAACTACATCAAATATCGTTCTTTAGAACTTGATTATTTGTTAAGTTAATTGTAACTCAAATTTAAGGAAAAGTCAAATAAGAAACATTTAATTACAACGCGTAATAAATACGCACCTTAAAATACAAAATATAACATTTACGGTTCAAAGAAAATTTAGAGGTTTTGAAAATTGAGGTTTTATATTTGCGTAAAACGGTTTTTAAGGATAGAAAATTAAAAAGCGTAAAACCTCAAACGCTCAAAAAAGCATAGTAACAAATTACTCTTAAAAAAAATAGTCAGCAATATTTCTAAACTGACCTTTTTTTTCCCGCAATTTAAATAGTTTTAACTAAAGTCTTGTGTAAAGGAGTTCAATTTTGCAATTTTTTTATTGATTTAACTTGTGTTAATGACCTTAAAAAGTTATACTGCCCTAAAGTTCTGCGAACATAAGTTGTGACGTCTATTTCGGTTAAATCCGTTATTTGAGGAACGCAACAATTACGCATAGAAGTGATTTTGCGGTAATGAAAAACAATTAAGGCTGGTTGTTAGCTATTATTATCTTTTCTAAAGAAAACAAACTTTCACGCGGAAGGCGTAAATTTTTACTACGTTCTACTAATTACTTGTGATAATTCTTCCGTACTAAGCTGCTATAAATTCAGAATCTAGACATCTTTGGCAAAGTAGTGCGGAGAGATATTAAATTAAAAATTTTAAAAACAATGGCGGCTTTGATAGTTCAAACATCAGCAAGCGAAGTAAAAGTAAACGAAGAAGCGGTGGAAACAGTAAATCCCACGAAAGTTGAAACAGTTAGTTCTACAAAAGCAACAAATCCATCGAAAAAAAATTTCAGAAACTTGCGTATCGAGGTTCCAAAAGTACCGATTAGGGAATTAAATAGCTTATCAGTGGGCTCAGCCAACTATTACTCGACTGATATCCAAGTAAGTTTCATTTGTTGTTATTATTGCAAAACCAAAATTCACTTTTTTTGCTTTAATTTTTTATTAAATTTTTTATTTCTATTTTAATTTTTTCATTTTAAAGTTGTTTACAAACATAAATATTTTATATTTTTTACTCGATTTTTATTTTATATAAAATATTTTATATATATTATTTTATATATAAAATAATATATATATATTATAATATATATAAAAAAAAGTAATATAAAAAGATTACTGAATGTTTTTAAATATTTAAATTATCAACTTTTTATCATTTAATTTAACAAATATTTTTGCTACTAAAGGCTTTATAATAATTTACTCGAAATTAAAAGTAAACGGAAAAAAAAGAAACATTTTTAACACGAAGTTAAAATTTTGCATAAGTTAATTTATTTTGCGAACTATTTTTACATTTAAACTTTAAAAAATTTTGGAATATTTATATCGAGGCGACAGGAGACAAAGATTTTGAAATTAGACACATTCCTACATGCGCACTATTTGAACGAAGTTTTTCAATTCTTTTTGTTAACATTTTTTTAAATTTTAATAGAATTTTATATATGATTTATATAAATTGTAATTTGCAATTTCTTATAATTCAAAATGCCAAAACGCGTTTAAAACCGAAATAATTAATCGCGTGATGTCATGAACCATTAGTTTTCTTTATTAACTTGTAATGATCATTACTTGTTAAGATGCAATTTCGTTTTAATTATTGCTATTTGTTTTCCTAAAAATTTTATTAATGATTTAAAAAAATGCACTTTTATTGCAACAAATTTCTAAATGATTTTTATTTAATGCGCCTATGAATTCAAGATGGTTTGATGAATTCAAGGAAACATTGGAAGTTTTTAACTATAAATAAGTTTAAACTGGTTTAGGTAGAAGTAAAAGATGTTCCCGGAAATTCGCCAACGACGGTAAAAAATGTAGACGACGAGGGAACATACGGAACTCATTACCCAAACAGGATTTTCGTTGGCCATCTTCCAGGAAAAGTAAGCTTGTTTTAGCCGAACCGTATATATTCATATATGTATATGAATATATATAATATAATATAATATATATATATATATATATATATATATATATATATATATATATATATATATATATATATATATATATATATATATATATGTATGTATGTATGTATGTATATGTATATGTATATGTATATGTATATATATATGTATATATGTATGTATGTATATATGTATGTATATGTATGTATGTATAAATATGTGTATGTATGTATATGTATAAATATGTGTATGTATGTATATGTATATATATGCATGTATATATATGTACATATATATATATATAAGTATATATATGTATGTATATATATGTATGTATATATATGTATATATATGTGTGTATATATATGTATGTATATATGTCTATATATATATGTATATATGTATAGGGTTGCCAGACGTCCGACTTTTACGTCGGAGAATACAGCGCTAAACATGTAAAAATAATTTTTTTTGCTGTGTTCTCAATCGTAAAAAACCGGACTCTTCTGGCAACTCTATGTATATATATATATTCATACTAATTGTATTGATTATATATTTACTCTTTTAGGCAAGTGCTGGAGACTTAGCGAATTTTTTTTGTTCGTACGGAACTGTTTTAGAGGGGAAAATTGTATTGGATTCATTCGGAAGGTCTAGAAGGTGCAATTAAAATTATTACCTAAATTTGTAACATTATAGGAAACACTGTTTACAAATAAAGTATCCAAGATTTTAGACATAAATGATTATAACACAAATTATACAAATATCTTTGTGTATAGGTTTGGTTTCGTGACTTTTGCTTCTCATGATGACGTCGAGAATGTTTTATCTAAAAACGATCTTTATCTAAAGGGAAAAAAAATTAACATTGGACCAGCTGTTAAAAAAATGGTTAGCAAGTTTTATATGAATAAACATCGTTTTAAATTTGATTATTCTAAGATGTTTTTTTTTGTTTTTTTGATGTTTTTATACTTATTCTAATCGTTTTCTATACATTTTAACTTGAAATAAAACAATTAGATAATTTAAACGTTTTTTTAGTTTGCTGCTGAGTTCTCGCCCCCTTACGCTTCATTAGAATCTTCTGACTCCGATACTCCTTCGCCTTCTGAAGAATGTTTAAGTGACGAAAAAATAATTACAGTTCCTCCTGTGAATGAGAAAATAGTAATAGCTGTCTTATTATAATCAATATTTATTTGCTTAAATTTTTTTGTTTTGTTTTATGCACAGTAAGTATATCATGTTTTTTATTTTATACACAGTTTTATTGTAACTATAGGATGCCAGCGGTTCTCCGGCTCCACGTTTAAGTAACGTTTGGCAAAAAGTAAACGTTAAACGAAAAACAGTAAGTTGGCTGTCTATTAAATAATTCTTTTGATTTTTTTGTTTGTTTTAACTTTCTATTGTTTTTTTTTCTTTTTCTTATTATATAGTCGGCTAAAACTCTCACCCCGTGTACTCCGTGTTCACCTGCCGTTGCCTTTACTCAACCATATATTCACCCACAACAGTATATATCTCCTCAATCAACTACATTTAATTACCAACAGCCCATGATATATCCTATTTATACAATACCGTATGAACAAGTTTTTAACTATCCGGTCTATCATTACGCTAATGGAGAAGCAAACTCATTTGCCATGGGGCAAAACATTATTCAGTCTCCGCAACACATTCACGGAGCTCCAATATATGCTCCACAAATTGTTCCACAACATCATGTGATGGCTTATCAAGTTCCTAACGGAACAATGTATTTCACAAACAGAGGTCCCGTTGGTGTGGTGTAACACAACTTTAAAAAATGACCCTTTTCAATAATTCCATTTAAAGACATTTCCTTTATTTTCTGAAGGAATCATGAAGATTTTAATATTTTATGTTGTATTTTAATTTTTAACAGTTCTGACGAACTTTTTTATAAAGCTTATATTTTTATAAATTGGTTCTGGAGTTAAGTTCGTAAGTAAAATGGAATGTTGTTTTCTACCTAACGTTTTACTATATGCATTATTACTTAATACTTCGGATATTTTATTTTATCAGTTTGGTTTGGGTAAGTATAAAGCTAACGAAGGAAAACAAATATATTTATAATTTAAGTTTTGAAAAATTATTTGTATATAAATCCCCCATCCTAATTATTTTTTATTTTACATTTAAATATTTTTTAATGTTTGTAATTTGTTTAAAAAAGAGAATAAAAAAGAAAAGTA
Source organism: Hydra vulgaris (assembly GCF_022113875.1). Classification (NCBI taxonomy): domain Eukaryota; kingdom Metazoa; phylum Cnidaria; class Hydrozoa; order Anthoathecata; family Hydridae; genus Hydra; species Hydra vulgaris. The sequence continues at coordinate 7,938,624 of NC_061167.1, read as the reverse complement.
TGCATTAGTTATTAATTGTGCCCAACGGTTGCTACTTCGTAAGAATTTTTATAATAAAATGAGTGTTGTTGTTTTTTTTAGTAAAAATTGCGATGGCGACAATTTTTTTCTCTCCATGCATTGATGGCGACAATTTTTTTTAAATTGTTTTTTTTTTATGTAAACTATAATGGAATGAAATTCCATGTTCTGAACGTTTTCAAATCTAAATTAATTCTTTTCAAAATTTAAATTCACTTCAATTATTTTTCTTAATTTGAATTTCTTTGTAGCTACAAGCGTTTTTTTTTTTCACCATTTTGCTATCTATCGATAGCATAAACGTCGTCCGAGAAAATTTTTTTACATTTCTTATAAGTTTAAGGTGGAACCAAAACTAAATTACTTTAAGTTTGGCGCAGTGAACATTATCTGCTTATTTTTGTTAAGACCTAAGAAAATAAGTTAATTCGCGTTCCAATAATTCAAATAATAAAAAAAGTACAAAAGCATTTTCCAAAGTTATATATGTTTTATATATATATATATACATTTTCCAAATACATATTTTATATTATTTTTCATGTAAACCAACTTAATACTGACGTCAGTTTTTAATTTATAGTAGAAACCTTTTTTTTGATACAACTTCGATTTTCGAATAATTTTTTTCCGAATTAAAAAAAAATCAAATCAAATATATTCGGAATAAAGTTGTTACAACGTTATTTACAAAAAGCAATAAGTACTAATATCAAGTAAGCACCTGTCAAATTCGAAAATAATTTTTTTCCATGCTGTAACAAAATAATAATTATTATAATATAAGAAGGAGTAAATAAATATAATAGTAGCGATAACAGCGATTAAAAGTAGTAAAGATTATAAAAAGTATATACTACATGTTATATTATATAATATAGTATGTAGTAAAATATATATTAAAAGTATGTATTAAAATATTAAATATAGCATGTATTAATATATATATATTAAAAGTATATACTATATATTAATATACTATAGCATGTATTAATATATATATATTAAAAGTATATACTATATATTAATATACTATATATTAAAAGTATATACTATATATTCTATTCCGAATTAATATTGAAAAATTTGTAAATGAAAATGGAGGATAATTACAGTTTTTGATATTTTTATTTGAATTTTTTTTTTATAAAATGAAATAAATGATTTTTGACATTCTTAAAATATATTTTAAATTACTGGAATACAAGCCGGTTTCCATAACTTTTTGTTTTGTTTAAATTATTTGGTCTTTTATTTTTAAATCTCGCTAATGCGTCAATGAGAAAAGTAGTGCGTCAAAGTACAGCTACAACGTAGGTTTACCAAACAAAAGATTTCAAGCGTAGTCCCGCAAACATGCGCTTGAACTTTATTGTTCTTCCATGCTGTAACTAAAAAACTTTTCGGACTACTTTTTTATGATTATGAAATAAAGAATAAAAAAATTTTATGTTAAAAAACAAACAAACAATTTATGACCATATAATTTTAAACTCGTTCAATTTGTGGGGTTAACAAACTTTAAAAGGTCATAGGTTTTGAACACTAAAAAACTATTCTTTAAAATTTATTGATGAAGGTAAATTTAGTTAAATCCGTATTAGTTACTTATAATTACTAATAACTAAAAACTAGTTAACTCGAAAATAAAAAGATGAAAATAAATTTAGTTAACTTCTCAACTAGTTAATAATAGTAATATATATATATATATATATATATATATATATATATATATATATATATATATATATATATATATATATATATATATATATATACACACACACAGTGGCGTAGGAAGGTCACGAAAGTTGGAAGGGCTGACAACGTATATTAAAAAGGGAAAAATTCCTAAATTTTGTATGATACAGCAAAATAGATGAAAAGGATCTATTTATTCATGTATTTATCACACGCAACGTGATTTATCATCTTTTTAACGTGATTAGTCATCTTTTTCCAGCACACATTCATTTAAAAAAATAGTTGGTTTGTGATAGTATCTTAAACAGTTTTATGAATATACTTTTCCATGGTGATGTCTAATTATGATTGAGTCATTGCAGACTGGGCTTTTGACACTTGACAGAGCCGGCAACACCGGTTTTGAAGTTTAGGGGCACAATCGTCAGTTCGTAAATAAAGTCCTCTATATCTAAAAATTTCTAAAAAAAAAGAAAGAAGATTCTTTAGAAAAAAGTAGTGGGGGCCATTGTTCTCTGGCTCCTGGTGTCGTTGTTTCTGCTTGGTTCTTGTGGGATACTAGGTACGCAAGATTTATGGAAATATTAAATGCATCACATTATTTTTAGCTGGCAAAATTAATAAGCCTAGACACCTAACAATTTTTGGTAATAGTGGTATCTGTTATAATTGTCAGATAATTAAAAGGCAGATGATTTGCAATTGGGTGCGGCATGAACAAAGTTTTTAAAAATTTCAACTTTGATTTAATTATTACTTTATCAAAGTTATATGATGTCTTTAGGGTTTTGGTAAAGGTCACTATGACACAATCAATAACTCAATTTTTTCAAAAAGTGGAAATAAAATTATTCTAACGTTGCACTATGATGATGGTTGTTTTTTTTTTTAAAGTAGATAAAATATAATTTTTATTATTTCTTTCTGCTTATCTTATTAAAGTATGATTTGACATTTAAACATTTTATTTGTCACAGGGCTACTAAAACACTATCGCATCCCATGTCACCAAGACCAATTTAACAAGCCCCATTTAACTTCTTTAAAAGTAGCGTGAAAAATTGGGCTTGGTGACATGCGACAAAGTAGTATTTTAGATGTTCCGTGATAAATAGAAAATTTAAATGTCATTCCATACTTAATTTTAAAATGTCGCGTGATTAATATAATTATAAATGCTATGCCATACCTAATACCTAAAAGTCGCGTGACAAATATTCTAAATGTCATGCCAATTTTATTATCAGAAAGTCGCGTGACAACATTCAATCAAATCTCTGATAAAGTCACCTATATATTCGTTAATCGAATCAAATTTCGAGTCTTAAAGAAGTTAGTTTTTTTCTTTACTTCAAATTATTATAAAAATTTTTAATAAAAAGATTTCACACGCCATAATGTATTTGGCTTGAGATTTAGGGTAACTATTTATTATAAGACCTGAACTTATAACTTATTGCCGTATAGTATTCATATTTTCTCCTCAAAATAGTTTATGTTACGTTGACATTTTGCATAAAATGTCAACGTAAACGATAATGCGTTTTATCTTTATATTTGTCCTATTACCGCTTATAATCAAAAGTGCTCCACTTTTTTTTAAATACATTGTGTAGTGTTGTAGATCATTTACTTGTATAATGTCTATATACAAAAATGCTAAACCTGATGGTAGAAGTGCCCACTCTTGCGTATTGACAGAAAACTGAAGACAGCCAATAATCCCGAATTAAAGGTGAAAAATAGTCTCTCAGCACTTTTTTTATAAGGAAGTGTAAGAAATTGATGTAAACATGTAAATATGTAACTTATGTAAATTGATAGTAATATGTCGTATACATTTGATGTAAAAACTTGCATAGCGTTACGTACAAACGTCTGCAAGTATATAAGTCAATAGGTTAAGTTGAGTTGCGTATTAGTCGACGGATTTAAGTTTTAATAACTTAATATATGATGTTAACCCCAACATAGACGCTAGAAGTGTTTAAAGACTGGAGGAGGAGGGGGGATCAAAAATTGATGGGGCTTGGGAAGGGCTACCCCTCCCTGAATGGGGTGTTTGGGGGGCGTTATCCCACTGAATTTTTTTTTAAGGCATAACTAACCCTGTTAAATGCAGATTTGCAATCCTTTTTAAATCATATATTTAAATATTTGGTACAAAACAAAACCTACCAAAAACAATTACAGTTACTGTAAAAAATGCCCAAATACGGATGAACGTTCACGGGTTTTAACCACAAACTCCTCCATGAGTGCTGCAATGCCAACCTGGTCTAGATAATCTTTGTTAATGTGCATTCAAGCGAGGCGAGTTTGGCGACTCTGTGACATTGTTGACCGCAGCCAAGTATTAAGCCGTCTCAATGCACTGAAAGACCTTTCAGAACCAGCTACAGATATTGGAACAGATAAACACAACACAACTACCTGTTCCACCATGTCAAATAACCTGCGGGTACTTGGCTCAAGGTTTTTTAAAGCCGCTGCTAGCTGGTGTAAATCTTTAGGCAGTGATTTGTCCTTAAACAACTGTGGAAGCAGTTGTAGCTGTAACTGCAACATAGGAACATCGACATTATTTAATAAAAATTCTTAATTTAGTTCTCTTTTTTGTCATGGAAACAATAATGTCTTTGAAACAATAGACTTTCAAAAGTTGCGTTTTGACGTTTTCAAAACTGAAAATATTTTTTTTGCGACTGATTTATATGAGGGCGATATTTTCTTCTATAACGGAAAAGTATTTGAATCTACATATTTTGTTATTAAAACTTTTAAAGCTGAACTTCAAACTAACGTAGGAAAGTTCATGGTAATACATATCAACATCAGGAACTTAAATACAAATATCGATAAGCTAAAATACTTTCTCATTGAATGCAAAAGTTCTTTAAAAAAAAAAGAACTTTTGCATTTTTTTGAATGCAAAAGTTTTTTTTTTCGGAGTGCATAAAATTATCGCTGTTTTAAAACGCGGATAGTGACATTTTAGAGGGGGAGGGGCAGAAGATACCCTCTGCCCCCGGTGCAGAAATGTTGGATAGTCAGTTGCCCATCCTGCACCCTATATTCCAGCGCTTATGAACCCCAATGATAATTTTAAAGTTCCTCAAACTGAGGGTGTTGTTATTATAATTAAAGTTGATTGATTATTTAATCATTTTTATAAATAAAGTTTGCCATATGTTATATTTATATTTTGTTATATGTTATATTTATAGTTAAATAAAATAGTTAATATTACACTTTAATGTGTTTTTTTTAAAAGAATTCCAATTGTGGCGTGACTACAGAGTTGAGCTTTTTTTATGACATAAGTTTTATCAGCATTTTAAACATTCTTATATAGAACTAAAATATCTTTAAGTAAATGCTGTATAAAATATTTAAAAATAGTTTAACGACAAGGTCAACAGCAAAGTAACACATCTCCTAATGCGCACATTGATGAAAAATGATTCCGTTGCCCTCATCCCATAGTGGACAGGGCCGTCCCGAAGAGATTTCAAAGAAGGGAGGAGGGGTGAAGTATGTATTTTTTGCCAAATTCTACAAAAGTTTTTTTGCCGACTAAGATCTAAAAAATAAAAAATTAAAAAAAGTCCTCGTTGGCTGACATTTGCCTACTGCCGACTATAGATCCAATTTTGCCGACTTTAGTGTCCGATTTGCTGACTAATAAATGTATTTATTAGTCAGCTGACAAAACTTATGTCATATAAAAAGCTCAATTTTAGAATAAATAAAATTTTAGAATAAATTTATTTATTAAGCCCTCCTCGGGACGCCTCTGATAGCGAATGACACTGTATCTAAGTAGTTTATTAAATAAAGTTACCAAGCAAAATGTAATTGTGATTAAAAAGTCGGCTTTTTGTGGTTTTAACTTAAGATCACAATAAAACATTTTTATTTTTTCAATTATTTTTAAAAGATACTCAAATCTAAAACTGTCTCCAGAAGGGGAACATTTTTCAACAGGTTCCTTATGCTCATGAGAATAGAAAATGAGCCTGCAAGGTTGCTTCTCAACTTGTTATTACATCAGTTCTTCTTTTGTAAAAATTTATGATTTATACAAGTTCTATTATGTATTCTAGGTATTTCAAGATATATTGGTTTGCATACATGCCTTTTTTTAAAAAAAAGACTTTGTTATACTAAAAGTTTTAACTTGATATTCCAATTTTTGTTTATAGTTTGATGAAGAAGTGCTACACCAGGCCCCTCTATGCTGACAAAAATGAAAACACAGACTCTACAGACAAAGCAGCAATTGCGTCTCTTAGAGTTACTTTGTTATGCTGTCTTTGAAAGCATTGACAGATGGAGCGTTCACTGCTCCTTGGGAAAGCGCGTTCCATGAGGCAACAAGTCTATTTGAAGAAAATGCCGTTCTTTACAACTTTTACTAGCTGACATTCTAGTCTATGGTTATGCTTTCTCAAAATATACTTGGTTTTACTGTTTGAAAGTTTTTACGTGACAATAAAACTGACAAGTTCGAGTTGACGCGTGATTTTAAATTGCTCGATAAGGTTTGCTCTTTTAGGGTGTTCTTCAAGTGTTAGATCAATGCTTTTCTGTTTTACGAACTAGGTATCACCGTTGCTGGTTAACAGAAGTATTTTATTGAGCACAAAAATAAAATAAAAAACTTATTTACAAAATAAATGAGAGTTAATAAAAAAAAAATCGATAAAAATGTTTATTCTGTTTGCGTTAGTATCAAACCTTATGTTGTCATCAAACTTTATGCTGACATCAGAACTTATGTTGACATCAAACCTTATGTTGACATCAAACCTTATGTTGACATCAAACCTCATGTTGACCTCAAAACTTATGTTGGCATCAAATTTTATGCCGACATCAAATCTTACGTTAACATCAAGTTTTATATAAACCAATTTCATTGGAAATACTTTGAACTTTAATAATAAATAATCCTAATAATAAAAGTTGTTACAAATAAATTGTTGCCAAAACAGTTAATATTAAGTTAGTGTAAAGCTTGGTTTCCATTAGTTGTGGAAATACTTACAACAGTTATGCGTTTTTGTTGTACAACAATTGTTGCCGAAATCTATTTCCGCAACCTTTGTTTTACAACCGACGTAAAGTTGGGAAACTTACGCAAGAAAATGTTTCCATTATAAAACATTGTTGTTGTACAACTGTTGTACAACATTTCTACAACAATTGGAAACCAAGCTTTAGTTCCACCTACGTGTTAAAAACACAAATCGTGCAATGAATTAATCCAAAATATATTAGTTTGAGCTTTGTGTATTGATATATATACGAACTCGTTCGTTCATATATCAATACATACAGAAAAAAAGGTTCCGTTATAAATAAATAGATGCGCCACACAGTTTTAAGATCTTTTTTGAATATCTATATTTAAATAAATATTTTATTTGAGCCAGGATAAATTTTCATCAACAAACATTCCTAAGAATTTTATATCGGGTTTTTTTTTTTTTACTAATTTATCATTTAAGATAAGGTCAGGCAACTTAAGAGGAAGGTTTTTTTCTTGTGTTTTTTTTTTTAATGGAGTAATATGTACACTCTTCATTTTTAGAGGTTTTAAGTTGAATTAATTTTTACTTTGGATTTTTTTTTAACAACTCTTTTGAGCAGGTTAACATGAAATAGAAATCGTTGAAAACGAATTAAAAACCGCATCTTTTTTCATTTTTTAACCATTTTTCTGAATACTTAAAATCTTCAAAAAATGAAGGGGTCCTAAACTTTATGTGGCTGTATCTTTTGAGCGTCAAAATATATTTTGATAAAATTTGAAACCTAATTACAATTTATGATGGGCTTCAAAATAATTTTTTTTTTTCTTTCAAAAATTACTTTCCTTTAACCAGGGGGATGCAGGAGACATTTTTTAAGGGTATCCTGCCCCTGTGATCTGAATGCCGTAATTTTTAGCAAAAAAGTATCATTTCAATGAATATTAGCAAAATAATAGTTGCAATAATCTTTTGTCAAAAATTTATTAGGAATGCAACAGATTTTCCATCTCTACTGACACACACAAAACATGAATAAATCTCGAATTACAAATTCAGACAAATGAAATGCCACAAACAATATTTTACACATTATATGTATCAAAAAAGTACCGATGTTACAAAACTAAGTAAACTTCTCTGCAAACAAATGCCATTAGGATTATTACAAATGAAAATCGCTTCTCTTATCTAAAAATACTTTTTAGCAAACTTAATATTCTAAATATTTTTAAATTAAATCTTGATAAAAAAATGGCACTACTTTTATTCAACTCTTTATTTAAAAAAATAAATCATATATACAGCACAAGATTTTCAAATAATAACTATACTCAATCCAAAACCTATTATTCTGCCACCAAATACTCAATCACAAACCGAGGTGCTAAATCATGGAATACACTTTTAAATAATGATCTTAAAACACTTTCTTCACTTAATCAATTTAAAACTAAACTTAAGCAAAATCTTTTACTAAACGACAATGAGCTAAATTTCTTCTAAAGCGTTTGAATGAGAGTACTATTATTAATAATTTTCAGCATAAAAATTATGTTTAACAATTTAGTTGCATAATTATGTTTAACAATTTAGTTGCATAATTATGTTTAACAATTTAGTTGTTTATTACTTCAGATCCATAAATATGATGAATAATATTACTTGCTTTTTGTTTTGTTTATTTATTTGTTTTTTTGTTTTGTTTTTTTTTTGTTTTTTTTTTTTTTTGCTGGTCTTTTTTTTTTGTTTGTTATTTTATTCCCTATTTAAAATATATTTTTAGTAAACTTTAACGGTAAAAAAATTTTTTAAAAGATATGTAACTTAGATTATTACAGTTTTTATAAGCATTGTAACTTACGGTGTATTTATTACCGGGCTTAGTGATAAGACAACTACAGTCTTCTTTTTGCCCCGGTCATATTTTATTTTTGTTCATGTTCTTTAATAAAAAAAAATAAAAAAATAAAAAAAAATTGGTATTTTTTCTATCTAAATATAATCTTGAAAAATCTTCTTAAAATCTCGTTGAACTGTATTCAACAGCCATAGCTTTTTTTTTTTTTTTAATGTTGATTTTAGGTGCCCCAAGAAGTCCTTACGGTTTTATCACAGAGCACCGCGGAAGAGCATTTAATAGGAAGTTCACGCCTCCTTCCCAACTGATGTCGCAAAACTTGCCCAGAGGTGGGGCTTGAACCAGGGATCTTACATTTCTGAGGCATAGCTGATAGCTCTTAGCTTTTCACCGTGATGGACGTTTTTCTTAGACACAACGAACCTTTTGAGTGTCTTGTTTAAGTTTTTATGCACTACTTCAGATGTTTGTTCTAATGTAATACCGAGGGGGTTTTTTTGCCTTATTGGATATTCCTTGAGATGGAACTTGATTATGTGAAACTTTCATCCAAGTAAAATTTTCATTGCGAATAAATCATGGACATATATGTTTAAGTGAAGCATGGACTCTACAAACTTGTCTATTTTTTTCTTTACAGGATATATCGAGTTTCATCCCAAAACAGCATTCAACTAAATCAAACAAAACTTAACCAAATATTAACTTGCTGAAAATAATAGTATTAACATATCGTGTCTCCTAATTTTATGTACACTGGTAGGTCAATAGTCCCCTACCTGTACTAATTGAATTAAAAACATTTAAAGAAGTGTTAAAAAAAAATTAAAAAGCAATGAAGTACCTTCTTTAAACCTCCTCTGGATTTTAATACATTACAGATATTCAATTGGAGAATGAAGTGTCATTTCGTCAAATGGATGTAAATCTTTGGCACAGTTAGGTCCATCAAAACCACCATCATTATAGCCATGCCTGATAACCGTTTTCTTTACAAGAAATTCCTTCAGATTTTTATCAGTGAAGAGAAGATCAATAATTTTACTAACATGGTGTTCATAAATATGATATTCAGGTGGTGGAATTATGTTGATAATTTCCTCAGTCAATTTCTCATCCAACAGACAAGGATAAGTAACATTTTTATTATATTGCATCTATATACGAAGTTTGTTACCAAATTGTTATTTTTCGAATTCATCTGCTAGCAATCCGAAAGTCATTTGAATTCCTTTTTCATCTATCAGCCCATCACAATAGCAACACGAGTATTTTCCACCGTGACCCTTTATTATAGAAAATAACTAATAGGTATTGCTTATTTAAAATATAAATGAAATAAGGTACTTACTGATAATCCAATGATGATGCTGATCAATTTGAGGTCAGAAGCCAACTTAATTGGTTGAGTTGTAGGAGTTGGAAAAGTGTTGTCAGATTTTGATGATTCTCGGGTGTATTTCCGGTGTATTTCTGGTTTCTTGATTGAAAATCTAATACTGATGGGTCAAACATGTTCATAACAATTTTTAGAAATCTCTGCCCTCCATTAATACCAACACGTACAACAGAATTAAAAATATCCAATTTTCTGAAGGAGTGGACAAAGGATAGATCCTTGGAGAACGCCACATAAAACATTTAATACTCCAGATTAAATATTACATACATAATGTTTTCTATTGGTAAGTTAACTTTTAATCCAATAGTAAGTTTTACTAATTATACCATTGTGCTTTAGTTTATTTAATAGGATTCTTTTTTTGAAAAATCTAGACATTTTTTTAGAAACTGACGATTGTGTCCCTCCACTTCGAAACCCGTGTCGTCAATCTGCTATATCAAGACTTATTAAAAAGTTTTTGAAAATACAGATATTATATAATATCTGTATTTTCAAAACTTTTCGAACGGGTAATTTATAATAGAATCTATTTTCACTTCACTAAAAATAAATTATTTTACCCAAACCGGTTTGGATTTCAAAAAAAACCTCTCAACTGAGCATGCAATCATTGAATTAGTTGATCAAATAACTAATGGTTTTTAAACAAATTTACTTTAGAAGTTTTTACTGACTTATCAAAAGCCTTTTATACAGTTGATCACTGTATCAAATGCTTTTTTTTTAATAAGTGTTTTTAATTTTTAGAAATTTATTATAGTTTTTGCTTCTTCTTTGAGCATTTTACCAGCGATTTATCCATTTACGGATTAGCAAAATAAGGAACTGCTTTTGTTTTAATTTTTATGTCTTCTTGAGGACAGGTTTCATTAAAGCACTCTAGAAATATATTTTAAAAATTATTGAAAGCTTCGTCCTAATTTTTATACACGTTAGACCACGTTTCTTGCATTAATCTAATTGATAATTCGTTAGTATTACTTATTTAAAGATTTTTATAAGATTTTTTTTTAGATATTTAAAACTTTTGATTTTCAATAAGACGTGGTTTTTAAATTTCTTACTTATATATAAATATTGCAAAGTAATTGCTAATACCAGCTACAAAAATCCCGGTTTCAAATTCCATTTCCAAGTAATTATTAATGAGAATATTGTCTATTGCTGTTGCCAAAGTTATTGACACTCGCCTTGGCTTATTCATTGCTGACAACTACAGACGATTTACAGGGGTGTGTGTGGGGGTGGGGTGCCCCCCCCTTCCTCCAAAAAAAAAGAAGGTAATTTTGAAGTTATAGTCGGTTTTTTTACAAATTTAGTTGGCTAGATGGGTATTTGACTTAATTCAGTCGGGTAAATTTTAGTTTTGATGAATTTTTATTTTTATTTTTTTAATTTTTTTAGAGCCAGTCGGTACTTTTTAAGGATTCACCCCCTTCTCCCCTTATTCTATTCGTATAATTGCCTCTGCTGACAACACATTAAACTTAAGAAGCTTATCAAAAAAAGATTTTATTTTTGGAAATTTTGAATAACTTAGAGCATTGAGGTTACGTTTTATTTTCTTTATTTAATTTTTTAATTGTATTTTTGATACAAGTTTCAAATGATTTGATTTTACCACTTGGTGGACAATAAACGCATCCAATTATAATATATCGAAATTTTTTATGTAGAATTTCAATAAACAGGCTTTCATAATTATAGTTTGAAAGGCATAGTATGTTTTTTTATCTTAAAATCGTGCTTTTTTGAAACGTAAAGCCCTAACCCTCCACCATTTTTTCTACTTTCTCTTGGTTGACTAAAAAGTTCATAAAATGGCATCAATCCTTAAAAAGTTATAATTAGAATTTAATTCAAGAGAAATAATCAAAAGTTAGTTAATCAAAATTTTGCTGTATGCTTCTAATGTTTATATGCAAAACTGAAAAAGAAAAATGATCATTTATTATTTTAAAACCAAAAGTGTATACAAAAAGTATACAGTGTGTCAATTAAAGTTTATTTGAGTTTCCTGGAAAATATTTATGTTTTGTTCAGACAGATTATTTATAAGATTACCCTCAAAAGGCAAAAAGGTCTAAATTTTCAAAATGCGTAGCCATTTTTAACGAATGAAAACAAATTCCTCCGATTACAGATAAATAATTTTACGTAAAAAAAAAACTTTTTTTTTTAATTGTTCCAGAGAAAAAAGCGTCCGTTCACTACAATGTCCCATGAACAACCAAAGTGACTACAGGGCCGTCTCGAAGAGATTTTATGGGGGGGGGGGGGAGGTAACTTATCTGTTTTTTGTATTTTGTTGTTTGACTGATCTGTTTTTGTTGTTTGACTTATCTGGTTTTTTGTTGTTTTGACTAAAGCCAAAAAAAATTTTTTGCCCACTAACTTATATCTAAAAAAAAAAAAAAAAAAAAGGAAACTTATTGCCCGACATTTGGCCAACTATAGACCCAATTTTACCGACTCTAGAGTCCAATTTGCCGAATAATAAAATTTGTAGGGGGGCTAGATATCCCTGCGCCCCCTTAAGATAGGGTTGCCATATGGTAACTACTGAAAAAGAGGAGATTTTACACAGTGGCGGGTTTTAGGGGGGGGGGGCATGGGGTAGCAGTCTCTCTCCCCCCCCCCCCCCCCCCATAGGACTTTTTTTCAAAAAATTATTTTGTAAATTGACTATTATACAGAATTGGACTACTATACTGACAAATTAAATTGACTATTATACGTAACTATACGTATATGAACTTGATTATTACACTAAAGTACAAAAAATTAAAAAAAAACTTAAAAATGAAAACATGCAGACTTTTTTTTTGTTGACCTTTTTAGCTCTCTTCTTGGCGAGTGACATAAACCGCCCCTGATTTTATAATACGTGTTAAATGAATAAAAATTCTTATTATTTAGCGAGGCATTACCAGAGTGGACCCCTTTTATGAGAATTAAATAAATAATAACCCCTTTTTTTAAATGTATTTGTGTTAATTAGTTTTAACTGCAAAATGTTTACATTTAATTTTATTGCTGTCTTCCAATTATTGATTCTTGATGAGTAATGTCTTATTAGTTATTCTATATAAAATTTACTACACTATATAAATGCAAGCCAATTATTATTATCCCATTTTTTAACTTGTCCTTATTGTCATCTTGTAACCATTGTTCAATTGTATCTAACTAATCACTTGAATCTGTTTTCAATTTCACAGTTATCGACCAATCATTTGTTGGAGCAGAGCAAGAACTATGGTCGGGGGAAGATAAATCATACCAACTATACTTTTTTGTTGAACTTATCTTTTTCAATAAGTTTTTGTTTGATAACAAAAACTTATTGAACTTATAAGTTTGAAAATTGGTCATGGCTCAATGATTTATTAACATTAAAAAAGGGCTTTTTTATTTACAATTAAATCTTCAACTTGATCCCAAATAGGGATACTGTCATGTTTCATCCGACTTAAAGCTTTTAACTCTTGTTATTGAGACTAATAACAGGTTGCTTAATTTACATAATTTTGTCTTAATTATGATTGTAAGATGAATTGGATAAATAAAATTAACATAAAGTAATTTGTTTATTTTTGGAAGAAACATAAATAAATGATCCAGCTGGGCATATTTTGAATTTGACCTCACACTCATTCCTCTTTTTCTAAAACTAGAAAACAATTTCTTTTAGACAAAATTATTGAGTGCAGCAATTCTTTTACTTTAATACTTTAAATTAAAGGAACTATCTCTTGTGTAGCAGCAACCAAAATACTTTATTACCTTATTTATTATATATAATTTATCGGTCTCGAATTTTGTTTTGCAAGTTTAGATGCGCGCGCATTTTTCAATATTGTGTAATCAAGAGAAGAGAACGCGTGCTGTGTGAGCATTTTCAATAAATTGTTAGTAACTAAAAACATTTTACATTTAATAGTTATTACATTTTCAGTTCTATACATTTAAGTATTAAAATTTAAGTATTAAATATCGAATTTTTATAAAAATTAAATAAAAACCTCCAAAAAGAGGAGATTTCATATTTTTTTCTGAAATCCCCCGGAGCCTTACTTTTTGCCTTAAAATCAGGAGATCTCCGGGCAAATCCGGAGATATGGCAACCCTACCTTGGGACGACTCTGAATGACTAATCCAGGGACTTGAATTTTTAAGCCTCAAACGAAAAATAATTTACAGCTTCCTTAAATATTGTTTTTAAATTGTATTTGTTTGAAAATTCCTGATATTTTCTTTTTCGTTTGATTGCAATCAAATTCGAACTTTACAAATTCGAATTTCTTGCAATTATATTTTCAAATATAGTAATTTGCAATTACATTCTTAAAATTTTTTGGCGCTTCGTCGCCTTAATCAAATTTCTTACAATTTTTATCTCGAGTAGACGTAATTTGTTGCGACTCTTTATAGTACTAGTTTTAATTAAATTAAATTGCGGACTTTTTAAAAAGTAAACTTTCTTAAATTATAATGGCTTCTTACATTTTATTAAGTTCTCTAAGTTTTATTAAGAATTGTAAAGAAAATAAGAATTATTACGTTTTAATTAAGAATGCATTTGTTACATTTTGCAATTCTATTACCATCTGAATTCGAACGATTTATTTTTGTTTAAAACGTATAATTAAATTGCCAATCAAGTGACGATATTAAAAATATGTTTAAATAAAAACTTCAAAATTCCTTTAAAAATTTGTGATCGTTTATAAATTACACAACGCTAAATTTCACTAATAAACAAAACAGAAAAAGATCAAATGTTTTCTCTCGCATAGCCTTAAGTTAAATAAGAAATCAAAATAGAGCAAATGTTAAATGAAAACCGCGTAAAAAGAGCTAAAGATCTCATACTTTTTGTTTTTAAAATAACTTTAGAGTTGCGTAATTTATGGACGATCCCTTCTAAAAATTAAAATCTTTTAGAAAATCAAAAAATCATTTAGAAATTCTGTTAAGAAAAAAATAAAAAAATCATTACTAACAACTAAAATACCATTATATCATTATAAAACACTTATTTAAATATTGTCACAATATTGCAGCTACGCGGTTTGAAACTTTTTAAACGATTAGCTAGGATACTTAAATATTTTAAATATTGTATAAAAATGCGATAAAATTTTTTAATTTTTGCTCCAGTCTTTTAACGCTAAATGTATTTCTTTTTCACTTTATTTCATAATAAAAAGTTAAAGTAAAAATTAGAATCTGATATTCACAAAAAATGTAAAATTTATTTTAAACTCGAAAAAAATTATTAAATCTAAACTCGATTTTAATTGATCTCTTATAGTTATTTATATATTTATATTTATAGTTATATATATTTATACTTATATATTATAGTTATATATATTTATACTTATTCGTTACTTAGCCAAAATTTCCTGCGTTATGAAGCAACTGATGCAATTGTTCTTCACTATATACAAATGTGATTAGTTAAAGAAGAAATATTTTAGATTTTTTAAAATATATTTCGCTGTTTATATAAAAATAAAATAATAAAATTACAATAAAACTTTTACATTACACAAAGAATATATATAAAGCACACTGGGGCTCAAAGAAGATAAGGATGACTGATGTCACCACAATCTTTTTATAGAGCCCCTTTACAATATCATTTAAAGCCCTCTTAGCTTTAGAAAATTTACAACAAATATTTTATCTGTTAAATACTACGTGAAGAGTAAAGAAAAACTCATATATACATATATACACATATATACATATACCCATAAAAACACACACATATACAAACATTCTTACATATATGTCAGAAATTTAGGAGATGCAGTTTCATTTTTCAAATTTTTTATATTGGGTTTTCTAATCTCTTTAAATAGTTAACTGCTTTACATGCGTGGTTTTGTAGGCTCTGTAATCTTAATAACTTACTTTTGTGCGTGTTAGCCCAAACAATATTAGCATAGGAGAGATGACAATGAACAAGACTGAAGTAAAGCATTTTGCGTGATTTATAATCAAGAAAGGCCCTAGATTTATATAATACACTTATAGCAGAAGATATTTTTGCTTCAATGAGACTAATATGTTTTTTTCATGATAGGTTCTCATCCAATAATACTCCCAAAAACTTTAAACGATTTACTCGATTTATTTCATTTTTATTGATTGACAGTTTTGGCAACTTTAATGGAAGGTTAGTCGATTGTCTTATTTTAAGGAAGAGAGTATAACTTGTTTTTTCACATTTTAATGATAACTTATTAGCTATAAACCATTGATTAAAGCTTTCTAGTTCAGTGTTCATTGTTTCGAACAATATTTTTACATCAGAATTGTTGTAGAATAAATTTGTATTGTCTGCATACATAATTGACGATACTTTATGAGAAGCTTTATTCATATCATTGATATATATTAAAAATAATAAAGGTCCTAAAATTGATCTCTGTGGGACTCTGCAAACAATATCAAGAGTTCCTGACTTCTCCAGGACAACAAACTGTTTTCTATTAAAAAGATAACTCTTAACCCACTTATATGTTAGGCCTTTAATGCCGTAATGCTTTAGCTTTGAAAGCAAAATTCCATGATTAACAGTATCGAATGCCTTAGAGAAATCGTTAAATACTCCTAGTACTTGTTCCCCTTTATCAAAGGACATGGATATTTTATTGGAAAGTTCAATAATGGCATGTTCAGTTGAGCAATATCTCTGAAATCCAAATTGGTTTTTGTATAAAAGTGTATTTAATGTCATATAATCATAAATTCTATTAAAAATTACCCTTTCAAATATTTTTGAAAATACAGGGAGTAGTGATATAGGACGGTAGTTGCAAACAGAAGAATTTTTAAAAACTGGATATTTGTGATATGATATGAATTTTGGCTGATTTTAATTTATCAGGAAGTATACTATTCTCAAATGAAAATGCTATTAAATAAAATAATGGGTTACTTATACTGCCCATGACATAGATAGCTACATTACTGGTAATGTCGTCATATCCACATGACTTGTTACGCTTTAGTTCAAATAGCGCTTTGTTAAATTCGTGTTTATTTATTTTTTCATTAGATATGCTAGTCGCAGTTTTCTCTCCCAAGTATTCATCAGACGCTTTAGTTGACCGAACAATGTTAGATGCAAGAGAGGCCCCCACATTAACAAAATATTTGTTAAATTCTTGACATATATTTTTTTCACTTGTTATAGCTTTGTTGTTAATAATTACTTTTTTTGGAAAGCAAGAGAGTTTTTTTTTCTCTCTTCCAGTTACTTCATTTATAATAGACCAGGTTTTCTTGATATCAAACTTATTTTTATTCAGCTGGTTAGAATAGTATTTTATTTTAGCTTGTTTTAAGTTTTTTTGATAAAACTTTTTATATGATTTGTACGCATTTTTGTCATTTTCCTTTTTAGATTTTAGAAATTTTATATAAAGCTTTTGTTTTCTTTTTGATGATTTTATCAAATTATTTGTCATCCATGGGTTTTTAAGGTGTTTATTTTTTATTTCAGTGGCAAACATTGTCATAAACATTTTGAAAAGTATTCGAAAAATTCTCCAACGCGCTATTGGCGTCTGCGGAGGAATAGACATCTTCCCATCGCTCTTCGTACAGTTTCTTTTTAAGTTTATCTAGGCCTTTAAAACAAAGATTTCTTTTAGTAACAAATATTTTTTTATTGTCGTCGTTAGATGAAACTCCGTGCGCAATAGATAGGAAAATGATCAGAGAAATCTGTAATAAAAATACCTGATTCAAAATAAGTATCTAAAATATTATTACTTAAAATATTATCAATTGCGGACGAAGTAGTTTTTGTAATACGCGTAGGTTTAAAAATGGTAGGTTTTATGCCAAATTCAAGTAATAAATTAAAAAAGTTTTTTGTATTTACAAATTTTTCATAACACATTGCATCCAAATTTAAATCACCAGCAAAAAAAATATGCTTATTCTGAATACTCATTTGCGAGATAATTGTTCTAAGGCTATTATGAAAATTAATTTGCTTACCGCATGGCGGTCGATAAAGCGAGGAGATTAAAAAAGGCTTACCAGTTTTATTTAGAATTTCTATACACAAAGTTTCAATATGTTTGTTTGCTTTACAAAAAGTTTTTTTTGTTTTAAATACAAACTTGTCAAGAATATAGGTTGCAACGCCGCCTCCCATGCTTCTAACACGTGGTTGACTTATTATTTTTAAAGATGATAATAAAAAAAAACACTAAAAATAAAAATAAATTGGTTTTCATTATATATTTCATTACATATATGTATTCATTAAAATAACAATTGCGACAGTTGCTACAAACCTTCCGAAGAAAAAATACAAAAATGTTTCAAAAAAAAGATAAAGAATGTTTTTAATGACCAATCAATTTTGTAGAAAGTTACAAAACAATTGCATCAGTTGCTCTAAATCGTTCAAAATTTATTAAGTACTGATATTTCACCTGCCATACGTACTTCGCTTGTAATATTTGGAATCGAGTGTAGGGGAGAAATACTCCTATTGAATTATAAAAAACCCGTATCCGCGTCCCGCATTGCGCATAAATCTGAGATAATTTTACATAATTTTACATAATATTCTAATACCTCATTACATGGCTTTCAAAATTTTATAACAGTATCTTTAATAATGGAGCTGTGCCGGAGTACTTATCAACTTCCATAATTATTCCAATAGTAAAATCCTTAATAATTCAGATAACTACCGCGGTATTAGTATTATACCTATCTTGACAAAACTCTTTTAATATATTATCATGCATGTATGTCCGGAAATATCAGACAGCCACTCTCATCAATTGGGTTTCAAGCAAAATAGCTCCACCCTGCATGCAGAGTTCCTATTGAGACACTAAAACATTATAATAATAATAACTCGCCAGTATATAGGGTAGGGTGGGGCAAGATGACCAGTGGGGCAAGAAGTCTTTTTACTTTTGTGAGGGTATCATAGAATAGTAATGTTTTATTCCTCTATTATAATATTAATATAGTTAAAACAATATCACGGAACAAAAAATAGTTAAAATATCGTTATTAGTTAAGGTTTAAATAGATTTTTAACTTTTTTGAGTATTTTGTTAGTAAGTTGCTTCTAACTTCAAATGTTTATTGGACTGGCAATACTTATGCGATGAAGGTAAGAAAATAGTTTTTTTTATACAGAATTTGTCCCACAATAATATATAGAAAAAAAAGTTTTTAATTAAGCAACAAAATTAGTTTTATTTGTATTAAACTTGCACTCACTACATATGAGGCAAGATGTCCTCGTTTACGTGGGGTAAGATGCCCACGGAGAGCTTCTAGTCTCGTGGTTTTACGGAATTTCTACCATTTTAAAAGTGTGTTTAGAACATAATAACGTTTACTAATTTAGTTATTGACTTTGTTTACATGTTGGTTTATGTGTTGATAACTATTATACATATATATAAATAATTTTTTAAAATAATTTTATATATTTTTAAAATGTTTTAATATGTATGCTAAATAAAGTGAAGTGTGAAGTTGTATTACATACAGTTACTGCAATTCAATCCATACTTGTAAAACATTTATAAATTATTTATAAATATATATATAAATGTATTATAAATACATTTTTAAAGTTTGCATTGCATTTGGGGAAATAAAGTTATATTATATTAAATTAATGATCAGCAATTGAATGTAAATAATAATAATAACAATAATAAATTAAAAAAATAATAATACCATTGTTATTAATAATTCTTGGGTAACTTTGTGCAAAAATTGTATGCATATAACTTAAGTAAGTTCTTATTTAACTTAAAAAGAGTTAATTTGTGAATGTAAGGTAATGTTTGAAACACTAGTATATTAAATAATTATATAATACTTTGCATGTGTTTATATGTTTATATAATTTAATTTTAAAATTTTTATTTAGAAACATATTTAAACAATTTAAATAATGGTGAGAAACTATGTGCGAAAAACTTAGAGAGGTGCAACTAATGATAGGATAAAGTCAGCGTTAGAAGCTATGGAGATAGGCTGCAGTCTGAAAAATGTTGCATCAGAATTTAGTATTAACAAAAAAACATTACAACGTCATCGAGATGGAAAAGTAAAAGTAGTTGGTGGTTTATCTCTGGGTGGAAAATCTCCTGTATTTAGTAAAGATTTTGAATTAAACATTGTAACACAAGTTCAGATTATGGAAAGAACATTATTTGGCTTGACAACAATAGATATATGTTGCCTAGCATATAATTTTGCTAAACAAATAGGAATTGAAAATCCTTTTAATAATGAATCAAAAATGGCAGGAAAGGATTGGCTGCAAGGATTTATGTCTCGCAACCCACAACTTTCTATTCGAACCCCACAAGCCACCAGTGTAAGCAGAGCTGTTGGCTTCAATGAACCAAAGTTTAATCAGTTTTTTTCAGTATAGAAGTCATTATTTGAGGAACATAAGTTTTCAGCCAAACAGCTCTGGAATATGGATGAAACTGGAATAACAGATGTCCATAAGCCAGGAAAAATAATTGCAACAAAGGGAAAACAACAAGTTTCAAAAATAACTAGTGGAGAAAGAGGTGCTACTGTGACTGTCGTGTGTGCAATGAGTGCAAGTGGTGTTTATGTCCCACCATTATTTATATTCCCCCGTAAGCGAATGACTGATAGGCTGGCTTTTGGTGCACCTTCAGGGTCAATTATTAGAGTTAGCTCCAGTGGATGGACAGATTCATCTTTATTCATCGAATGGTTAACTCATATTGTTACTGTGACTCATGCATCTAAAAATAATGAGCAATTAATTGTACTCGATGGTCATCATAGTCACAAAACACTTGAAGCCATTAACTTTTGTCGCAACAATGGGATTCACCTCATAACTCTTCCACCTCATTGTACACACAAAATGCAACCTTTAGACTGTACATTTTTCAAACCATTGAAAGTTGGTTACAATACTGCAGCAAGCAACTGGATGTTATCGCATCAGGGGCGTAGAATTTCATTTTTTGACATGGCAGGTATTTTTACAACTGCCTATAACTTTACTGCAAACATTGACAAAGCAATCAATGGATTTAGATGCTCTGGTTCATACCCAATAAATGAGCTTATTTTTAACGATGAAGCCTTTGATACAGCTTTGCTCACTTTGCTCAAAATTTCCATATTATAAGTATTTATACTAATGAGATTTTTTATAATAAAAAAAAAATGCAAAAAACTTTTTTTCTCAATTTTTTCATATAATCATATTTTTGAATTTTTAGTTTTGTTTTTTATTTTACTTTTTGAAAGAGATTATTTTTTGGTTAGGAAAAAGTTTTTGTTTATTTGTTGTATGCATATTTAATTTTCAGATAACAAGTTGTAGAGCATAGAATGATTATCCTGAAAAACATATCGCTTGTAGTTTTGTTTGGTTGATTATATCATTTTTAAAAGGGGGCCTACTTTAGACCACTCTCCCTTATATTTAACACAACACATTGTTAAAAAACTGAAAGAGATTAGATGGCTTAGTAAACAGGCCAAATAATAATAGCTGCTTGCTGTATTTATTACACTGTATGTAAATACTTACGGCTATAACTATAATAATAATAATAAATTGCAGATAATACTAAAATTTTATCGCACACTAATTTTGCTGCAGACCTGCTGGATTGTCTACGCTTTGTAAACAAAAACACTTGGTTGCTTAAATTAAAGATTTTAAAATGCTTTTTTATTCACTATGGTCAAACCTTTTACTTTTTACAAAATAACTAAGGTATGAATGAATGCCAAAGAAGCTATACTAAAGAGCGTGATTTGGGATTTGTTTTTACATCTAACCACTAAAAAGTTAATTTTACCATTACTTGCCTTGAGTCATGGCACCTATGATACGATCCAATCCAAATTTATAAACTAATACATCGTTTTGATAAAGTTGATAATATGTAAGGACCAGCAATTGTCTTGGGGTTCTTAAAAGCAATAAAAGAGTTCATAGGATTGCTCTTTATAAGTAGGTAATGCAATTGGTTCCACATCACATTAGTTCTAGATAATTTGCATGTGTGATTAAACCTCGCATTTTTTATGTTCTTATGTTGTGCTTCCTGAGCTACCTTAGAATAGACTACAATGGTTAGATCCAAATGATCAGCTATTAAAAGTATATGCTCCAGAACCTTGTGAAGTTTCGGTGACATATTGTACCAAGGATCGGTTTCTAATAACAGCTCTAAAAGTTTTAGACTGCAAACTGCAGTTTAAAACTGCATATAATATATTTCTGAACCTTGCAATGATGTCCAAACTAATTCTTGTTGGTTCAGAGAAAAACTCTGCTGTAAGAAATGCTCTTTTTGCAGCAGATTTTTCTGGTTCTTATTAATATCTTGCAGCAAAATTTTCTGCTTTCTGGGTTTGACTATACAGTATTTCCACTTTCGATGAAACAAAAGTTGTTTATCTTCAACTCCAGTTTCAAGATCTGTGTCATCAAACCTTTAATTGCAATACACTTTGAGAAAATGCCCCATCCATTATAGCTTTCAGATAGAATTTTCCAGGTGTTTGTGTATTAGGTATGTTCATAATTTTTGATAAAGTGGGCTTCAATATTGACTGATCAAATTATTTGGCAGATGATTCTGAAATTTCAAAAGGTTTTGGATTTTGGGCTTTGCATCAAAAATCACTTTGACTGAAAGGTATCTCTTAGTTTAAGTAAAAAGTTGGGAAGCACTTGATATTGTGAATCACTGAAACCACAATTTATCTTTAATGCAAGAGCCTCTTTTGCATTCATCATTATTGGATAAGTATTTTCAATACTTTTCCTGGCTAGAGTTGGATTTTAGACAGATTGTTTAATAACTTTTGCCTTTCCAGGGTTTGATTTAGCCCTCAATGCAGTAACACGTGCAAGTTCTTCTGTACAATGGTTACCAATTAAACTAAAAAGAATGTTTTATATTTAAAAAGAAAAATGTACTCTTTTATATAAAATTAGCAACCAAAAGCATAGTAGGTAGGTTTTAAATACCTAGATTTTTACCCTTTTTTTATTTAAATTATCTACGAGCTATCAGTCCATGGGGTAGCATGTCTTTTTGGTTTTGATGTTGGAGGACCAAGTCTTGCATACAGTTCTTATGCCAGCCATTCTTTTTTACGTTCTTCAAGTTGAAAAAAAGTTCATTTGATCTTCAGCTTGGCAACAAATGTTTTAATCTTTCCTTTTAAATCTCCCAAGTCATGAACATTTATTCTAATCTTTAATTCTTTTTCATTCACTGAATAAAAGTTGGGATTATTAATCCCAAGCTTCTTGATTTTATCCAAAACATCAACTCTTCTGTTCTTACAACATCAGTATCTAAGACCCAAGAAATACTGATAAAATACTGTACATATGCAGAGCTGTTTTTACATGTTCAATATAGCTATTTTTCAGGCATGATTTTAATCTATTTTAATGCTAATGTTAAATGAGGATGTGTTACATAAAATTATGGTAAATGGAGCATTGGAAACAATAAAAACCCAAATTACAGACCCCCTCCCCAGACCCAACAGCAGGGGGGACAGTACTTTAAACTTAAATTTTTTGAAAGTTTAAAATAAAATTCATATTTGTCGACAGAATTCAAATTTCATCATAAAATGTTTATAACCCCCTCAATTTGAGGCAATATGAGAAAGCTGAATTTTTTTTTTGGTTATCCATGACAATATTCCCAGGGATGAAAATTCATTTTAGGCTGGAACTCTGTGAAACTTTTGAGATATTATTTTTCAAAAATCGTATATATATCAAAATTAGATTTTCACCTGATATTTTAACTACTCATAAGTTACTCATAATACTTAACAAAGACTATCTTTTAAGGTTTCAAGGTTTTTGCTGTTGAAATGGATTTATAAAAGATTAGCTGAATATTATAAAAAATTAAATTAGTAATTTAAATCAATAAAAAAAATTTCATAAAAAATTTGCAAATTTGAGCGGTCTTTTTTTTACATTTTAACAAAAAATTGATAAGAATTTATATAAATAATCTAAAAATTTAAGTATTAATATAATATAGGTATAATAGTTGCTTAAAATTAGATCTTCAAATTTAATACATAAACAATATTATTCTTGAATCATTTTCAATGTTATTATTATTACTTTTAATATTTTGTGTCACATTTTATTGCAAATAATTTATCTAATTACTTTATTTACGTCATTATTTTATATTTACATTTTTTTATTCATTAAGTTAGTTAGGATGTTAATGAATTTTAGTTTTATTAATGCTATTATTAACATTATTATTATTATCATTACTTGTTTTTAACTTAATTGTTGTTAGGAAAATAAATTTCTTGTCGTTGTTATAAAATAAAAATGTCTAGTGAAAAGGAACAACTTTACAAATCTATTTATGAAGGATATTTAAAAGCATTTGCAAATAAGCCAAAATAAAAGTTTCAAGAAGAAACAAATAAAATCTGGTCTGAGAGCAAAACAAAGAGCTAAAATAAATGCGTAAGTTGAAATAAAATTGAAAGAACTAAAACAAATTGAACTCCGAAATAAAGTTGGTATTAGGGTAGACCGGTGTAGCGTTTTTAAATTACTGCGTTAAAATTTTACTGCGCGGAAGTTTTCAACCGTACAAACTTCATTTGCGGTAAATTGCGGTAAATTGCGGTAAATTGCGGTAAAATAATTATACTGAGGCAGTAATATTTTAACGTTAAAATTTTACTTCACTCGTTATAATTTTACTGCTTTTTAGTTTACAATTTATATAGCTTATTTTGTCAAGATGTACAAAAATATTAACTTTAATGATGTCAGGAAATATATAAATGACAATGCTTTTCCTGAAGATGTGAATGAAAGAAGAAAAAAAGCAAATTTTAAACGGCAGTGTAAAAACTTTGTTATTGTTGACAATAAGTTGATGTATTGCAAAAAAGGTATTGGCGAGGTAAGGAAAACTTGTTTTTATAAAAGAAGTTTTTATTTAATTTAAAAGGTTTTACTTAAATAAAATAAAGTAATTAAACAATATTCTTTATTGTGCATTATTTTGAATTAACACAACGTTTTTCAAAAATTCGAAAATTTATAGTTTTAAAACAACTCAAAATAATGTAAAAATTTCATACAAATAATTTTTTTTATTGTAGGTGATTGTGGTAATAGATCAGGAAGAATAATTAAACATTGTTAAAGAAGTCCATGAGGGTCTCGGTACTTCTGAGAAAGCTGTTGCATTAGCTAGCCACTTAGGAATTAATGCTGTGAAAAAGCAAATTTCTTCAAGATTTTTTTAGCATTCAATTGTGGAGGATATCACCAAATATGTAGCTCAATGTGAACGATGCCAAATAATCTCTAACAGAAACCTAAAAGTGTCTCCTGCTTTAAAACCTGTTAAAGTAGAACAACAAGTTATGAAACAAGTTGGTGTAGATTTAATTAAATTACCTGAATCAAATGGATTCAATTATGTAATTGCCCTTATAGATTATTTTTCTAAGTGGACTGAAGCTGAACATCTTATCGATAAGCAGCAGTATCAGTAGCAGCCTTTCTTTATAGAGTTATTTGCAGGCATGGTTGTTTTCAAATATAAATTAATGACCAAGGTCGTGAATTTGTAAATTCAGTATCCATTGCACTTCATGATATGACAGGCGTTCAGCACGTGTAACCTCTGGTGACCATCCACAAGCCAATGGCCTTGTGGAGAAACAGAACCAGACAATTAAGAAAGCAATTGTTAAGGTCTTAAATGAAAATGTTAAAAGTTGGGCCTCAGTTTTAGATGGAATCCTTTTTGCTTTACGTGTTAAAGTGCACGACTCAATGGGGTATTCACCATTTTACCTTATGTATAAATAACAACCCTATCTTCCAATTGATGTAAAGTACACAAATGTACTCAATAAGGATAACTACAATCCTGTATATGATAAAGAAGTTTTACAAAAAGCTTTACAAATGAAAAGAGGACTTGAAGAAAAAGCCATGACCAATATTGCTTGTGCACAAAAGAAACAAAAATTGACTATGATAGAAAGCATACAACACCATCAAATTTTTTTGTGGGTCAAAAAGTACTATTGAGAAACCTAAAAAGAGAAAATAGAAAAGGTGGGAAAATGACTGTCTCGTGGCTTGGTCCATATGAAATACTTGATATTTTGTCAAATTCGACATGTTTATTAAGAAACATTAAAGGGAACAACACAATAAAGAAGCAGTACTCTCTACATCATGTTAAACCATTTGTTGAAGAGAAAAGTAATTCAAAATTGCATAGTTTAACTTCTGAATGCAATGATCAGGATAAAAGTCAACGTAATTCCAAATTAATGAAACATCCCACCAAAGAAGTTCTCCAAAAAATAGCTGAAGAACAAGGACTTAAAATATAACGCCAGATCTTTTTGATGGAGAAGAAAATGATGTACCTTAAAAAATACATGTTTGCAAAGGTGATGGCAATTGTTTTCCAGCATCCATGAAACTCGACCAACTAACAGCTCAAAGTATACTTTTAGAAAATAAAAACAATCATTATAACGTTGTTTCGTCACTAAAAGCTTTGTAAATGAAATGATGTTTAAACTGAATTAAAATGATGTTCGTATATCAGTTGTTTTACAATGTTGTTTGTTATAAAAAAATAAATAATTTGCTCAGGGTTGCATATTCTTTACAACTTGAAAAAACGTAAATAAACTTTTTTGTAATAAAACTCTACAGAAGTGATTTTATGGATCGCTAGGCTATTTAATTTATTCTAAGATTAGATTTTGTCGCACAATAAAGGAAAATCGCTTTACTTGATGACAGTAAAATTATAACGAGCGCAGTAAAATTATAACGTTAAAATATTACTGTCTCAGTAATATTTTAACGTTATTATTTTACCGCAAAGGAAGTTTGAATGGTTGAAGACTTCCGCGCAGTAAAATTTTAACGCAGTAATTTAAAAACGCTACACCGGGGCGATTTCAACACTTTTGCTGCTTTAACGTAGTCTGTTCAGCCTGATACGCTTTTTCCGTATACTAATAATTGCATAATGTTAAATAATCTGTTTAGTTCGACCGCGTTTAAAAATTCAAAAAAAATAAGTTATTTATACTCCCGAACACCGATTTGTATAACACACTTATATTGGGCGATTTCGCCTTTTATGGGGCGATTTCGCCAATGTAAAAAGAGTTAATGTTTTATTATATTTTGTTTAATTAAGCACATTCTGTGCAGATGTCAATGTAAAAGCAGACTTTATATGCCCATATATGACAAAAAACGCATTGGAGTCAGTCTTCTGATGAATCCACCCATGCCACACCGCACACATTGCAGTGAGTTATTTTTTGCTGTTTCTGTTATAAGCTTTTGATGTACTTGGTAGCTTATGATTTAGTAATAATTTTAATCTATGGGATTTTCTCTTCTTTAAGCCATATGCTTTTTTTTGATTGGGCAAAAATTTCTTTTCTTTCTTGAGCCACTTGCTTTTTTTGTTTGATGGATAACTTCTTCTTCGAGTTAATTGGATTGGAAAACACATCCAGAGATTTTCTATTTTTTATATAAGTGGTATTCTAAGTGAGATTTATGCCATGTAGTGGGTCAATCTTTTTGAAGTAATCAACGGCGATGTAGTTTTTTAGCATATAAATAAGCATCATACCTCAACCATTTTGTTGTCGAAGGAAATCCACAATCTGCCATGTAGAAAATTTTGTTTACTTGCCTGCTTTGTAAAAACTGTTTTTCCTCCCACAGATCTTAATTTTTGATGTCCATTTATCTTATCTTTCAGTGTTAATCTCGGTACTCCAAATGTTTTAGCTGCCGTTAATATTTTACCATCATCTTTAACAGCTTGAATAGCCAATTGGCGATTGATGTTACGATAGGATTTCTTTTTCTTAGGGAGATACTTGCGTTCCATCTGAAACATAGGTAATGTTCAGCGAGCTTTAGGTTTTGGCGCCTAGGGTAAAAATACAACAAGATAATTATTACCAATTGCCATAATAATATCTTTCTAAATATATCTTTTTAAATATCGATGCTAGCATTTTATAATGGTGTATTTTAAACATGCTAAGCGATATAGTGGCTACAAACAATGATGCGATATAGTGGCTACAAACAGTGATGCGATATAGTGGCTACAAACAATGATGGTGAGCATTTAATGATAAGGATTACAAATATAAGAAATACATTCAATTTATATTTTTTTAATTTTGCAGTAGAAAGTTACAATTTATAAAATAAGATAAATATAATCGTGATAAATGGAATCGTGACAATTGGAACAAATGACATTTTAAAAAAGTTTTAGGAGAATTTTAGAAAACTATTTTTAAATTAAATTATAAAGTACTCTAGATTTATATTTATATATATCTAAAAATTATGGATATCTTCAAAATACTTCTAATAAATTTATCATACGATAGTTTATGATATATGTCCAATCATTTTTTTAAACTGTTAATATAATAATAAATATTAATATTAAATATTGTTTAGAGAACAAAAATATTGTACATTATATATATTTTTAAGTGTGGGATTATTCTATCATTCTGTGACGAAATCACCCCACAATGTTAAACTTGGACAAAAACCTATTTAAAATATATACCACGAACGCCAGTTAAATAGTTTTAGCAAATTTATGAAGCTCTCACATTTGCAGTTATTCTCAAAAGTAGTTTCACTTGATTTCAAAAAATTAGTAAAAATGCCACTTGGAGCAAGAATAACACGATAATATCAAATAATAACATTAAACAGCAAATCTCATTTAAAATTTACAACAACCAATCAAAATAGGTGGCAACTATGATCAATCAATAATAGTTATAAGGTTATAGTTTTAAACTAATAAATATTTTACATCATCTGAATATAGTGTCATGCCAGAATAACATCTTTCTCTTGAAATATTAAAAGTGGCAAAATCGCCCCGGTCTACCCTATATCTTAATGGAAAAAGTTACTGAACAATACATTAAAAAAGCTTGTGATCGAATCTAAAATCACTTTCGATGACGTGACTTATGCAAACCCATCAGTTACAACTAGTGAAAATTGTAAATAAGGGTTACAAGAAAACTCAAGTTTGCTAAAAATTTTACAAAGACAAGCGCCAAAACAAGATTACTTAAAGAATGAAATTTTTATTTTCCAAAAAGATAATGCATATCTTAATGAAAGAAGAAATTGAAAATTGTTGTTACAAGAGAACTAACACATATTCGGAAAAAAAAGAAAAAACATTTGATAGAAAAAAAAACGATATCTTGTACTTCGTCAAAAAGGTACTGAACGTCAACAGACAGTTTAATTAAAATAATTGGAGATATTTCCATAAAAGGGTCTGTTTGGTAGAAGAAGAATTGTAACTGTTTGAATTATAAAAACATTAGATGACTTGGTTGAAGAATTGAAAAAACATGGTTACAATCTCTCCAGATCAGGAGTTTATTTAAAATTACTTCCTAGCAGATTATTGAGCACAGAAAGAAAAGTTAATAATAGCGAAATTTCTGACCATAAAAATCATGCAGACATATAATTTGCTAAATCATCCATCAGTGCCCTTGAAGAATATGCTGCAGGGTACTATAGGGTGCCAATTGGATTAACAACTGCAAACAAGTTGAAAATTATGTCCTGGATCTAAAAAAAGTGACTTTTCTTTCCCCGGGTAATAAAACTCAGATGCTAATTGGATTGACAACTGCAATAAAACAACCACCAATCATGATGCATTTGGAGCAGAAGGTGAATTTAGCTGATCATGATTTTGTAATTGCTCCTTAACTCAAACTAATTTCTTTAGTAATTGCAGACATAAAAATTAAAAAAGATTGCATTGAAAAACCAGCAGTACATTTACATACTCTTGCCCAACATACATAGCAATCAGAAGTGCAAAACATGATTCATTAACAGCACTTAGTCACTTAAAAAGCCTGAACAGAATTAACTACTTTTCTGCGTTTGAAATCAGCTTTTTTGTTAAAGATGGAGTTAGCAAACCAGTCATGGTTATAACTGTTGATGGTGGAGCAGATGAAAATCCAAGGTATGAAAAAACAATTCATTGTGCCAAGACTTATTTTAAAGAGCATGATCTTAATGACATGATTGTGGTAACCAACCATCCTGGTAGAAGTCCTTTTAACAAGGTAGAGAGAAAAATAGCAAAGCTATTTTTCTCTCTACCCTGTTTAAGGACTTCTACCATTATAATTCAATTTAATCATTTTGGAAGCTATTTTAATACAAATGGAGAAACAACAGGCAAAGTTATGGAGAAGGAAAATTTGCCTCAGCTGGTGAGGTTCTTGCTCAAATTTGGTCCAGCACAGCGATTGAAATTATAGCTTATATATTGAAAAATAGTGCAAAAAACAAAACAGTGAAAAAAAGTGTACAGTAAAAGCAGTTTGTAGCAGAGTGGGATGCTAAACATGTCAGAGAAAGTTTATCTTATTCCGACTTTTTTCCTCCACCAATTTCTTTGTTCCAAGGAGAAGATGGCCTTGAATGCAATAATACAAAGAACACCTTTGCATACCTCTTTATAAACTTATCTCTCCGCAAAACAATTTTACCCAAGACTTATAACAAAAAAGGTTCCTAAAGGATTATCATACGACTAGTCAAGCATTCAAAGTTTCTTACCAAAAAGAATTTGTACTAATTGTAGTCTATATTTCGCCACTATCAAATCAATAAAACAACACAAAACAGTTTGCTTAAGTATTGGATTATCGAATGAGATTCAAAAAGTTAAACTTCATTGTCTAGTTGCTTAATGTCTATCTGAACTCATATGTGTCTTTTTAAATTCAGACAAAGAAACAATTGAGTAGTATGATCAGGACAATGTTGATACCTCTGAACTCAACTAGCCTTGAATAATTATTGAACTTGAAACTCCGATACTTGAAAGCAAAGTCCGATTTTGTCTTAAACAGTATTATGTCAATTGTATTTTTTAAAAAATATATGAGCCGTTACAATTAAATAAACTCATGAAAAATTTAAATTTTTGTATTTGTAGCGTCACACAGGGAGGGGAGATCTTAAAAATGTCACAAAATGTCTCATAGGGACGGGGTCTCTAAAAACGCCTAAAAAAGGGTCAAAAAGTGTCACGTATTATTTGAACAGCTCCTTTCAAGAAATTGCTATCATTCGGTTATTGTTTAAACAATCAAAATATTTCCGTAAAATTTCTGATCTACAAGATAAATAATTAGGTTAAAGTGGATTAAAATCCAGTAAAGATAGTTTGAGTGAGATTACTAAAGAGAAAAATAGTAATAAATGGCCATCTGGTACTGTTTTAATATGTGGTGATTCAATTCTCATAGGAATAAATGAAAAAAAAATTCACAAGTCAGGAAAAGTTGAAGTACGAACATTCAAAGGAGCAACTATTGAAGATATGCACTATAATTTAATTCCACTTTTGAAGAAAGAGCCATCTAAGCTAATCCTAAATCCATATAGGAACAAATAATTATGTCTATGATTCATCGGAAACTATAATGAGAAAACTTAAAGGCCTTGTCGAACGTATTTCAAGTTTGAATCCATCCTGTTTGGTCATTTTGTCTACGCTGACTTTTTGTTTTGGTAACGCCAAAGCCCAGCTGACTTCTAAACATTTAACAATTAAGTTTAAAGAATCAGGTTTTAATATTATTGATAATTCTAACATCTCCAAAGAACATCTTTGACAACTGGATCTCTATTTAAAAACGTGAGGTTCGGGTAGATTAGCTATGAATTTTATTAATTATTTGAAGTCTATTTAATATTGACCCCCCCACCTTTAATTTATGATCTCCAAACAACCTTACTTAACCCCAATGAAGAAAATAGTCATAGCTCCATTGAAAACTAAAAATTTAAAAGCTAACAATAAGCCATTTATAACTAAGAATTTTAGAAAAGCAATTAGGCTTTGCTCAAAATTAAAAAGAAAAAAATTCCAGATTGAAAAATCAGACATTTCTTTGTGTTTTTATAAGAAACAAAGAAACTACGTAGTGAATTTGAATAAGAAAGCAAAGAAAATATATTTTAGTGAAATAAATTTATTCAAGTCTTCTACTACATGTCTATGGAAGATATGCAAGCTTTTTCCTTCTAATAAATCTGGTAATTCGAACGATCGCATAACGTTGATTGAACATGGGGAAACTATTTCAAATAACTTTCAAATTTCAAACATTTTCAACTTATATTTTACAAACGTTGCATTGTCTTCTATAAATAGTGAGATGAGTTATCGTCCTTCTCCTTGCAATGTGCATTGTTGAATCTGCTATTATAAGATATGCAAACCATCCCAGTATTATAAACATTAAAAACAAATCCAAATTATATCCTCAAAATTTTAAATTTCATCAAATTACTCCAGATGATGTAAAAAAAATTATTTAATCTTTAAATAGTAAAAAGAAGACAAGTGGATTCCAACGTTTATGTTAAAAACTCATGTCATGGATTTTAGAGAAAGCCTTACTTCTTGTATAAATAATTGCATATCCCAAGGCGAATTCCCGTCCTTCTTAAAAATGGCCGATGTCATACCATGTTTTTAAAAAAATGATCCTACTGATAAATGTAACTTTCGCCCAATAAGTATTCTACCAGTTCTCTCAAAAGTTTTTGATATTGTTATTTACGAGCAAATGCGGGTTTTTATAGAGCCAAATTGCTGTGTGGATTTCGGAGAGGGTATAGTGCACAGTACGCACTTTTTAATTTAGTTAATAGGTGGTAAGAATGCTTGGATAAAGGAGGCATAGTTGGCGCCAGGCTTATGGATTTATCAAAGGTATATGATTCAATTCCACATGACTTGCTTATAGCTAAGTTGGAAGGTTATGGGTTTTCTTACGATAGCCTTGAACTCTTATTATCTTACCTTTCTGCTCGCAAACAGAGGATAAGACTAGGATTGTTATTTTCTAAGTATTTAGATATGGAATATGGTGTACCTCAAGGCTCAATTTTGGGACCAATTTTCTTTAATATTTTTATCAACGATTTTTTTTAATTTATAAAAGACTCTAAAATCTGTAACTATGCTGATGACAATACTCTTTCTGTTTGTGACAACAACCTAGAGAGTATTAATGCTCGTCTTTAAATAGAAACATCAAACGCGATTTTATGGTTTGCTTTGAATAAAATGGTTGCAAATCCGGACAAACTTTAATTTTTTTAGCTGGCTTAAAAATTGTGAAGATCAATTTTTAATGGTTTGGAAATGTATAAATCATGGTTTCTTCTAAGGTTAAACTTCTCGGGGTTACAATTGAGAACCCAGTCAGGAATTTGATATCATATTGATATCAAAATGATATCTAACTATGATATATATGATATCATGATATGAAACGTTTATGATATCAATTTGATATCAAAATGAAATCACGCATTGATATCATTCTGAACTCAAAACTTGATATTAAAATATGAGAAGTTTATGATATCGATATATTTTTTTTTAATTATTCACCTCCCCAAGGCCCGAGGGGGCCACTACAGACGAGGAGGCTACTCATTTTTTTTATTTTTTTGTAAATCGTGGTACAACCCTCTCTCAACTCTTTAACTCCGAAACACGAACCTTGACAAGCAAGGCCGCTGCGCGGAGAAATTAAGTTGAGCGCGGTACTTCCAGGGACATGATGGGAGTCGAACTCCCAACCTCTCACTTACAAAGCGAGCGCTCTTACCACTACACCACTGCCGCATTATATATATATCATATGATATACCGCGTTATATATATTATATGATATCAAAATGAAATCACGCATTGATATCATTCTGAACTCAATACTTGATATCAAAATGAGAACTTTACGCAAACTTGTTATAATAATTCCGGTATATTTATTTAATTTAATTATATTTTAATATTTTAATAAAAACATTTTATTATTATTATAACTAATTATATTTATTTAAATAATATTTTATAATTATTTTAAAAAATTTTCTATTTATTTAGTAAAGTTAAATTATATCTAAGTTTACTTATATATTAAGTTATATATAAGTAAACATTTTTGGTGAAATTGATAGATGTCATATTATATATTTAAATATAAATTCAATATTATATTACACAACGCTTCAAAAAAAGTCAATATTTAGTCATGTTTTTTTTTGAAAAAAATTATAGGCAGCAAATATTCAGGTAAAGCCTTAACAAAAAGAAATAAAGAAAATGTCCAAATTTGTAGATGGATCTTTGACATATATATATTCAGAGAGATTGAGGTATGGGTTCGGCTATAGCATTGCTTTAACTTTAGAATTGGGTTTTCGACAGATATACAGACTTGATCTAAAAGTCACTTTTTGAATGTTGCATTCTACTTCTTTTCCAAATAAAATTTAGATTTATTTACCGTCTGAAAACAATGCTGCGAGCTGAAAATAATAAACAAAAATATTGGCCACCAACAAAAATTTAAATTATTGCCTAAATATTAACAAAATAAAAATGATTTTTACCTTATCATCAAATTTGTCTTATATTTAGTTTTGTAATTTTTTTTTCTGATAAGAGTTAATTATTGCCATCACACAAGCTTTATTGCTTTGCAATTCAAATTGCAGTTATAAACCTAGAAAACCTAGAAAAAAAAACAAATAAATAAACATTATTATATCTCAGACTTATACAAAAGCATTGAAGAATGTTGCAAAATTAAATCAGTTTGTATAAGTTTACAGTAAAAGTTGAAAACTAGGCCTACCTTAGTATTCAAGTATTGAAGCTTAGTATTCAAAAAACACTAATAAGCAGTCCCCAAAAGTTTCTAAAAGATGTTATATAATTTAAATTCATTCAAAAAATTCAAAAAGTTCAAATGATTTGTTTTTTTTTAAATTTAAATATACAATTAGTAACTGTAAACAAGCTTGTGGGTCCAATGAAGTAAATATAAATAAACTTTGTTCTGAAAATTTATCAAGTGGTACTATATAATTGACAGTGCTGCCAATTATATAGCAACAAAGTTTAACAAATAATGATCTTCCTAAACTCTGGAAAAAAAGTCATAATAGAACATGTCATTGTACCACAACATAATTAAATAATAACACATTTGCCTATGTATATATTTATTTAACTTAGTTGATTGTAAATATTTTTAAATTTAATATTTTGGTATTGTATATTACTATTTTACCTAACATGAGCCATTGTCATAATTTCTTTGAACATTAGATTTTATAAAGCGTAATATCTTGAAATACACTGCAATTATAATCTAAAAAATTTTTTAAATATTAATTAATATTAAATTATTAGTTTTTCAATATATACAGCCAGATAAAAATATATAGAACACTAAAGATTTTTTTTTTTTAAATTCATATATATATATATATATATATATATATATATATATATATATATATATATATATATATATATATATATATATAATATATATATATATATATATATATATTATCTTATTCTAAATATTGCCCAAAATATTTAATCTGTAACAATTATAATGTAAAGTGTCCCTAAAATGGACTATATTATCACTATATTATCAAAAAGGGCTATATATATATATATATATATATATATATATATATATATATATATATATATATATATATATATATATATATATATATATATATATATATATATATATATATATATATATATATATATAGCCCTTTTTGATAATATAGTGATAATATAGTCCATTTTAGGGACACTTTACATTATAATTGTTACAGATTAAATATTTTGGGCAATATTTAGAATAAGATAATATATATATATATATTGTACACGAAAATTAATAAATTAATCAAAAGTATTTAAAAAAGTTGATTTCCTTCTGGACAAAACAAAAAGTGGAAGTCCACAAAATGTTGACCTGTATTTCGCTATCAATATTTTGTGGTGAACCCTTTGATGTCGATCACAGCCTTGCAATTTTGAGGCGTAGATTCAATCAGGTGATCAATGAAACTTTGTCGAATCAGTGCCCAGGTCTTTTGGATTTGTTCAAACAGTTGATCCTTATTAAGATCACCTTCACGATTAATTCTGCGGTTGATCTCCCACAGGTTCTCGATAGGGTTGAGATCCAGAGATTGAGGCGTTCAATATATCACTGATAGGTGGTTGTTTTGAAACCACTACTTGACTACTTATGCAGTGTGTTTTGAATCATTGTCTTGCTAAAAAACCTATTTTATTGGCATATTCCATTCAGCATGAGGTAACATAACTTCTTTCAGGATATTTTTATACATGAAACGGTCCATTTTTCCATAGATTCGATGTATTGGACCTAGACCGTTAGCAGAAAAACACCCACAGACCATTACATTGCCTCCACCATGCTTCACGGTCTTATAACAGTAACGTAAATCGAGGCGTTTTCCCGCTGGTCAACGTACATGGCAAATGCAATTGCTCCCAATGATGTTGAACTTTGATTCATCACTGAACAGGACAGTTCGCCATTTCTGCACATTTCAGTCAATAGGAGATGTAGCATACAGGAGTCTTTTCTTCTGGTTCTTTAATAAAATCAGCGGTTTCTTTGCAGGGTGTCGAGAAAACAATCCGGCTTCAACAGCACGTCGTCTGATTGTTTGGTCCGATACAGGCAACTCTAATTGCTTTTGTATCTCTACTGATGATATCCAGGGATCCTTCTTGACAAATCTGACAATCATAGAATCCTCTCTAGAAGTGGTGGAAGGCGGTCGTCCATCTTTGGTATCTGCTGCCAACTTCCCGGTAGAACTATGTTTGGAACATAGTCTTGATATGGTCCATTTTTTCACGCGATATTTATCACTAATACTTTTTTGTGACATTCCACTTATGTAATCACCAATAATTTTCTTTCTTAGTTGCAATCCAAGACTGTCAGGAGCCATTTTTGCACTTAAAGTCATAAAAATATTAAAAATAAACAATCACGCTTCTTAAGGCTTACTGTGTTACACTTGTGATGATATAATAATGCTCTGTGGAACACAACATCTTAGTTGGATGTGGACTGTATTTATGTAATGAAACACTTGTTGTATTTCACTTCTTGTATTGATGTTCTTTGATAAAACACTTTGATAAAACTCACTTTGATAAACTGTCTTAATAAAACTGACTGATTGACTTCCATATACTGACTGAATTATATCGGTTTACATGTCTCTTATATAGTAAAATGAACCTGTGTGAACCTGTTCTGGAAGATTCTAGATGCTTCTTTTTGATGCTTCTGGAAGCTCCTGGAAACTTCTGGATACTTCCTTTAATTATTAAAAAACTTCCATGACATTGACACGGAGAAAATGAAACAAACTAAAAAAAGTTGCACTTATTTTGTCCACTGCAAAAAGGCACTTGTCAACGAAATTCTGCCTGTGTGCTGTCAACTGTCAGCTGATTGCTGACATGTCATGGCATGCTATGACTCCAGACTCCTGAACTGTTTGCTGTAGTAGTATAGTTTGTTTCGTTTATATATATATATATATATATATATATATATATATATATATATATATATATATATATATATATATATATATATATATATATATAAATATATATATATATATATATATATATATAAATATATATATATATATATATATATATATATATATATATATATATATACATACATATATATATATATACATATATACATATATATATATATATATATA
Source organism: Hydra vulgaris (assembly GCF_022113875.1). NCBI lineage: Eukaryota > Metazoa > Cnidaria > Hydrozoa > Anthoathecata > Hydridae > Hydra > Hydra vulgaris. Next base: position 7,900,768 of record NC_061167.1, on the reverse strand, counting down.
TATATATATATATATATATATATATATATATATATATATATATATATATATATATATGTATATGTATATGTATATGTATATGTATATATATGTATATATATATATATATATATATATATATATATATAATATATATATATATATATATATATATATATATATATATATATATATATATATATATATATATATATATACTCTTATGACATTAGATACTATTTCATTAGAAGATGTATTTAACATTTAACTTAAAAGTTATACAAAACCAACACTTAAACAACACTTAAATACAAAAAAACATTTAATAAAAATTAAAAAAAATCATCCAGTCTCGAGGCAACAGCTTTTATCATTCTTTGCATTAAATTTTTTTTACAAAATGCTGCTCTTGATAATTTCTTTAAGTCACCCAGTATTCTGAGCTACTACTTGAGAAGAATATTCTATTATTCTTTTTATAACTGATATTATAAGCTAAATGATTTAAACAATGAAAGTTATAAATTAATTAATAGCTGATCAGAGTAGAACACTCTGGCATTGTTCTCAAAGCAACAAAGAAGTTCATGAACATAACCTTATTCAGCCAAATTATCTTTTCTGTAAAGTTTATGTTCAGTACAAGCTACACTTGCTACATTCTCTATCTATTTGATTTCTTTTTATATTAACAAAAAAAAAAAACTTGATTTCTTTTTATATTAACATAAGCATAGACTTTCTAGAGTTAAAAAAATTATTACTCTAATAAGTAATAAAATTAATAATTCTGTAATGTGTGATGTCACAATAACTAAAAAATTTTTGTTTTTAATTCTTTGAAAAAATTATGCGTTGGAAAAAAGTTGGGGGAAAGGGGTTGATTTTGTGATAATAGATATGCATGCAGTGGGAGGAGAAAGGGGCATAAAAAGCATACAGGTGTGTACAATAGAAAGGGGCTGCTTAATCAGTGATTTTACTGCATACATACTTTATGTATGTTCCCCTGAGATTTCCCCGTGAAATCTTTATAATTTTTTAAACTAGCTTACATCTGTAATTCACAAAACAACGTCACAACAAATGGAACAGTTTCACAAATATTGTCAATATGGTACTAGATTAGCCAGAGAAACATATTTGCACTTTTATAGATTTATGGATTGACGGTCTGTCAATGGTTAAAGACTAACTTCACAAAGTATTGCTTAGATCTCAAAATACCATCTTTAATTTTTTATTACTATCTTTAATCAAAATACCATCTTTTATCCTAAAATACGTATACTCACCAACTAAACCAATAAAGAAGCAATATGATGCAACTAAATGCAGTTTAAGAAAGATAAAAAATCACATTTAAGTAAAAATAAAATAACTGCAAAGAAATATCAATAGTAAAGTATTCAATTTAAAAATATTATTTTTTTTAATAAGTCTAACAAATGAAATATCTTGGAAGATTTACAAACCTAATTTTATAGTAACATCTAAGTTTTAAGGCATTTTCAATAGCGTCATAACTTGTATTATAAGATCTACACAAAAGTGATTAAAATGTAGTTACTCTTGTTAGAGTACTGAACATTTAACAGTCCATCGACTAGGTCTTCTCTAAATACCAGCATAATATTTTTATTACTTTCATAATTACTGCTTTTACTATTGGTGGCAAGTTCTTAAATCCTTTCTGTTGCATTTATAGATTATCAGTCCTAATAACTCCTATTTATAGGATTTAATTCCTATTATTATGGATTTTAGTCCTATTAAGTCCTTCTATTAAGTTCTATTAACTGTTGTTTAAGCAACCAGAATTTTTAACTTTAAAAAAAAAAATACTAAAATAACTCTAGAGCAGTTAGAGTATTTTTTAATAAAAATAGGTGATGTGGCATATTATCAAATTGATAATCAATATATTCTGCAACATATTCGTATTAAAAATAAGTCATCAAAAACATTAAATATTTTACTCATTAATTTTATTACTTTAAATGCAATTTAGTTTTTAATTTTTTTTAAATTGCATATAAAACAATATAACGATAAAACAAGTATTAAGTTTTATTTACTTGGTCTTACTATTTCTTAATACTTTTTCGCATACCTTTCAGCCATCTTGAAAATAATTTATGTTTTTTGTGAGGCGTTTTCCGGCAAAGAAGTATGAATGGACTGATCTCAAAATAATATTTTTTTTTTTTTTTTTTTTTTTGTTAAATAATTTTTTAATAATACAAATTTTAACATATTACAAATTTAGCGGCAGGACTTCTAGAAGATCATGTGGATCTTATCATGAAGCCCTTTACAATGCTTTTTAGTATCGAGTATAATATAATATAAATACGTAATATGATAATGAAGTTATAAAAATTCGTAAAATAACAAAGAATATGAAGTTTAACAAAACACAGTAATAAAAAGTAACAAAATACAAACCATTAAATACATAAGTTTGCAAAAAACTCATGGAAATATTCGTAAATAGTAAAACATAATACAATAAAGTATAATATATCAGTAATAAATTGATAAAAACTCAAAAATAGATAAAGATGTTTTCAATTGAAAAGATAATTTCTTTAATTTTGGTTTTGAATGAGAAGTAGTTTAGATTGATTGAAAAGTCAAAATTAGGTAAAACTATTTTGTTCCAAAGAAGAGGTCCACGATAGGACATACAAAATTCGTCGTATTTAGTTTTGCAAAAAGGAGCATTAAGATTGTTGTCAATTCGTAAATTATATTTGTTTTTCGGTTTTAAAGAATAAAGATATTGAAATACCTGTGGAGATAAATTTTCTTTACACTTGAACATAAAGCATAAAATATTAAAAATATTAAGTTGATAAACATTCAAAGCTTTCATATTTTTAAGAAGTGGTGCAGAGTGAGTAAGACGATTTTTAAAATTAATTGCGCGAGCTGCGTGTTTCTGATGATTAAAAAGAGTTTTAAGTTTTGTCTTTTGAGTGCTTCCCCATATAATATTTGCATAGTTTATATGACAGTGAACAAATGAATAGTACAGTTGAGTCAGCTGCCGTTTATTTAGTATGTTTCTAGCTTTATAAAGAATACCGATGCATTTGGAAACTCTAGAAGAGATAATGTTAATGTGATGTTTCCAAGTTAAATTTTCATCAATATAGATTCCTAGAAACTTTGTTACTTTTTCTCTTTTTATCATTACATTGTCAATATATAGTTCAGGTAACAAATGTGGTATTCTATGTTTTTTATAGAGTGGATAAAAAAGTGTCCATTTAGTTTTAGCTGTGTTGAGAGATAACCTATTTATTTTGAACCAATCAGAAACTTTTTTTAATTCATTTGTCATGTTTTTGAAAAGAATATTAATATTTTTATGAGATAGAAATAAATTTGTGTCGTCTGCAAAGATTATTTTTGTTAGGCTTGAAGTTTTATGAAGATCATTTAGATATATTATAAAGAGAAGAGGTCCAAGTATGGAGCCTTGTGGAACACCACACGTTACATTCATTAACACTTGAGACGAGGATTCTTTATTATAAACATTTTGCTTACGATTTGTAAGATAGCTTTTTAACCAATTGAGGGTGTTATCTTTTATTCCATATGATAATAATTTTTTTATTAGAATTTGATGGTTGACGGTATCAAAAGCTTTAGATAAGTCAATAAATACTCCTAATGTAAAATGAAATTTTTTAAAAGATTCTGAGATGTCGCGCGTAAGTTGGAGAATAGCGTGTTCTGTTGAATTGTTTTTTTTAAAACCAAATTGGTTTTCGTATAAGATTTTATTATTAATTAGATGGTCGTAAATTCGATTGAACATTATTTTTTCTAGTATTTTTGAAAAGACTGAAAGAACTGAAATAGGGCGATAATTATTTATGTTTGTATGATCTCCTGTCTTGAAGACAGGAAATACTTTAGCCATTTTTAGACAGTCTGGAAACATTCCTTGACTGATGGATGCTCTAAAGATTTTAAAAATAATGTGTTTTATAACATCACAAAAATCTATTATAATATTCACATTAATATCATCATACCCAGTTGTTTTATTTCTTTTTAATGAACTAAAGGCAATTTCAAATTCATCATAAGTTAGCTCAGTAAAGTGAAAACTTGATGATTTGATTTTTTGATGATTGATTTTTATAATAGTAATATATTTATTATTATTTTGAGATCAGTGGTATGAATGTAAGCAACTTGAATTTCACATCATAGGATGACAATTTCTTGATATCATAATGATATCATAATATGAGTTCATAAATCAAAACTTAGCATTTTGATATAAAAAGAGAAAAATTAAACTTTTACTGTGCTTTGTAACTATTATATGAAATTCTGCTATAAATTAAGTTTATTTCTCAAAGTTACAATATCACTATGATATCATTGTGATATCATTATACGATATCATAGCCTGAGAAGGTTTTGATATCATTCTGATATCACATTGATATCGCGTCTTGACTGGCAAAGATTTGAAATTTGATGATCATATTAAAAGTCTGTCTGGAAAAGCGAATAGTAAATGCTTTGCTCTTCACGAATAAGGAGCTTCTCATCAGTAAATCAAGCAACTGTTTTATTCAATGCTTTTATACTGATTTGGATGTTTTGTTCGAAGTATAATAATAACCTAATAAATAAAATTCATCAAAAAGGACTTTGCATTGTATATAAAAGATTTGGTAGAAAATACCCCAAGTTTCCACCTTAGAAATTTTTTAATTTAGAAGGTTTTTGTTAACTGAAGTTTTTAAATCTATAAATGGTTTAAATCCAGATATTATGTTAGATCTTTTTTTAAAAAAAATCCTTGCCGTTAAGTCTTCGATGTAGTAAAAAATTAGTACTCCCACCCATTTCTAAACATAAGTTCATAATAAGTAACATATAATGAGCAACCTCGCTATGGAACTCCCTAGACAATGAAACTATGTCAATAAATTATCTAAAGATGTTCAAAAAAAGTATTTTAAAATGGCACGGAAAATCTTGTTTTTGTAAAATCTGTCAAAAATAACTTTTTTTATTTTTTACGTCGAAAATAACCAACTTAATGTATTTATTGACATTTATATTATTTATAATTTAAGCTATTTTTATTTTATTTTATTTATTTTTTATTCACGATATGTATGTTTGTTTGCATTGTCTTATACAGTTTAGTGAGTTGATTTTAATTAGTTTTTGTTAATTATAAAACTATTGTAAACAATCAGCTGAAAAAAATTTTTTAAATAAATAAAAAATGCATTAAAGTGTATGATATTGATGATCATTTTCTTAACTAAGGTGGTTCAGTTTTAAAAAATACTTAATGTAAAAAGTCCAGCTGAAGAAAAATGATATAACTTATCATCCAATGTCATCAGTTAATGATTTACGATTCAATGATTTAATTGAGCTTTCTGAAATGTTTAAGTCAACATCGATTTAAGGAAAGAGAATTAAAAGTATAACCATGAATGCATTATATCAACCAAGCAATGCATTATATCAAACTTGTAATGGTTTAGTTGAAATAAGTTAAACATTTGTTAAACAATACTCACATGTAATTACAACTTTGAAACAAGCAGTTTTAGAACTGCTTGTTTCAAGGCTTTGTTTTTTTACTAATAATGATAGTTTTCCATTTTGTTGAAGTCTTCTACCAATATATTGACGTACACTATTATAGGATAAGGGTCGGAATAAAATGAAAAGATTTAGAAGCGAATTTATACTTTATTCTTTTTTTTTTTTTAACTAAACAGCTTGGTTTTTATCTTGGCTTTTTAAACGTTGCATTTAATTAATAGTGTGAATTAATTTAACAACAATTTTCTATTATAAAGTTTACTATTTTAGGTGTATATAAAACATTAAAATCGCTTTTATTATAAAAATTTAAATCGTTGTCGAATGCTTATATCGCTAAAATATAAGGACAATATTGACTTCAGAAAGAAGCAATTTTTCGCTCCAACGACCCAGAACCCTATGATATGGGGACAAAACAAGTTTCTGCTCTAAAAAATTTTCGTGATAATCATTTTCTGGATCAAAATGTAAAGGAGAGCATAGGTCTAGATAAGCTAATCTTTGCATAGAAAACTAAAAGTCAAAACGTCCCATTTTAGGTGTCATGTATATCTAAGAATTGTGTTATGTATATCTAAAATCTTTTTCCAAGAATTTTCATTCTAGTCAAGAAAAACGAACGCCCTCAGCATCCGCATTATTAAGACCGCGGCGAGCAGGCTTATTATTTTAATGGTGAAGAGATCTAAATAACTTTTACGAATATTTTTATAGCTCAGTATAAGGAGTCGTCTATAGAGCAAATACGCTTTTTTATATCTATACACCTCACCATAGATCATCCAGGTCGTGTTTTGAAAATTGGAAAAATCATTAGGGTAAAATATCCGGAATATATTTTCACTTAGGTTCCTCCTAATATCGCTTTGAGCTGAATCGTTTAATTTTTAAGTTTTGTTAATTTTGTTAATAAGTAAAAAAGCCTTAAAACAAATTTATTACAAAGATATATTTCTTAACTTGTATATATGGTAAACATTTTTGATATCCGGAAAAACTAAAAGTTAAGAAAAATATCCAGAAAGATTATCTGCACACTCTTTGCAATACGCTTTTTTAAACAGTATAACATTTTATATCTTTTTTTAATTAACTCTGCTCTCTAACCTTATATACGCTATTTGCAGACCCCTCTTTCCCTCCAAGCGAACGAACTTTATGGACGATTACTGATTTAAAAGTTTCAACACTTTAATTTAAAATGCGGAAAAGTATATATAATTATATAGTCAGTTTCATAAAAGTGCACATATGACAGTAACTCGCATAAAATAGGTATGGGGATATAATTACAGAAGGCAAAACCAGCTATAAAAATGTTAAAATGGAAATAAAAACACGTAACAAAATTCAAAGATATTATCTATTGACCAGCCACAAGACTAAATTACAGATTTTAGAAAATATTTATTCCATAAATTTGATATCGTTTGGATAGTTTTCCTATGGAAAGTAGAAGTTTTTGAAAACACATTATAAAAATAATATGGATAATTAGAAGGTGGTCACTTTTTCTTTCCAGCAGCAACACCTGCTTTTTGAGCTGATTTAGTAACTTTTCCTGCAACAGCAGCGGTTTTATCAACCTCCTTGATAACACCAACAGCAACAGTTTGTCTCATGTCACGAACTGCAAATCGTCCTAATGGTGGATATTGAGCAAATGACTCGACACACATTGGTTTTGAAGGAATCAAGTTGATAATAGCAGCATCTCCAGATTTGACCATTTTAGGTTCAGTCTCAATAACTTTACCTGATCGACGATCAATTTTTTCTAATAACTCGGCAAACTTGCAAGCAATGTGAGCAGTGTGACAATCCAAAACTGGTTGATATCCAGCGTGAATCTCACCAGGATGATTAAGAATGATAACCTAAATTACAAAATTTTGTTAAGCAAAAACATATATATAAACACAACTGCAATCTCTAAGAATTATATTTATCGTTATATCTCCTGTATATTGCTAGAATTAAATTTAACATATAATTAAAGGTCTTAAACTTTCTAAAACATTTTCTATAATTTAGTGTAATATAGTATAATATAGTGTTCAAATAATTTCTTTAGAATTTCTACTGTAGCAAATTAAAAGAAATACCAAGTAAAGAAAGTCAAGAACAAATTCTCATTACTGTATATCCATTTATAGTATATTTGTTACTATACAACTAGATTAAGACTACATTACAATACAAAAAGTTATTAATAAATACCTGGGCTTTGAATGAAGCAGCTTCAATAGCAGGGTCATTTTTGCTGTCAGAAGCAACCATACCACGTCTGATGTCTTTAATTGAGACGTTTTTAACATTGAAACCGACATTGTCTCCTGGAAGAGCCTCTGGAAGAGATTCGTGGTGCATCTCAACTGATTTTACTTCAGTAGAAAGGTTTGCAGGGCAAAATGTGACAACCATTCCAGGTTTTAAAATACCAGTCTCAACACGACCAACGGGTACTGTTCCAATACCACCAATTTTGTAGACATCTTGAAGAGGAAGGCGAAGTGGTTTAGAACTTGGTCTAGCTGGGAGTGGAATGTTATCAAGAGCTTCAAGGAGAGTTTTACCAGTGTGTTTACCAGTATCTTTGTATTCTACTTCCCACCCTTTGTACCAGGACATATTTGGGGATGGTTCAATCATATTATCTCCGTGCCATCCTGAGACTGGAAGCACTGGAACAGTCTTAGGATCATAACCAACTTTTTTAACGTAGGCACTAATTTCTTTTTTGATTTCATTAAATCGAGCTTCGCTGTATGGTGGTTCAGTGTTGTCAATTTTATTAACAGCAACAATCATTTGTTTAACACCTTAAAAATAGAAGACAAAATTGAAATTATTATACATAAATTTAAGTATAAAATATATAAGTAATACATATTATTAAGTAAGGTATAAATTATACAAGGTATATAATAAATGTATGAAATATTTAAGATATATAACAATATATAAGGTATATAATAATAAATAAATATATAAAGTATATAATAAATATGAAAGTTAAGCCTAAAATTTATATTCAAAATATTGATATAAATATAATTTAATGAATAACTGTGAAAACTTTATAATGGATATAACAATTTTATTAACAACTTGTTTTACAATTTGTGTACACTTAAACCAAGTTTATAATTCATAAAGTTTTGAATTTAACTTATTAAAAACAAAAATATTTGTTTGAATGGGTGCAATTTACTATTTAAAGAGTTATTCAAGTAAGTTAAATATATCGACTTACCTAGAGTAAAAGCCAAAAGAGCATGTTCTCTGGTTTGACCATTTTTAGAAATACCAGCTTCAAACTCTCCAGTACTGCTTGCAACGATGAGTACGGCACAATCAGCCTGAGAGGTACCTGTGATCATGTTTTTAATGAAGTCACGATGTCCAGGAGCATCAATAATAGTAACTACGTATTTAGTAGTTTCAAACTTCCATAGTGCAATATCGATGGTGATACCTCTTTCACGTTCTGCCTTAAGTTTATCTAAAACCCAGGCATATTTGAATGATCCTTTTCCCATTTCCTGGGCTTCTTTCTCGAATTTTTCGATTTGTCGTTTGTCGATACCACCACATTTGTAAATCATGTGGCCAGTACTTGTTGATTTTCCTGAGTCGACATGTCCGATGACAACGATGTTGATGTGAGGCTTCACTTTGTTAGACATTTGTCACTATTGCTCCTGATCTAGATTAATAGTATAGTAAATTATAGTTATTATTAGCAATTGCCAAGCCACTTTTAAAAAATTGAAACTAACACTTTGGTATGTGGATTGAATAAATAAAACGTTTAAATGACAAAATTCAAATCAATGACGCAAAAAACAAACTTAATTGACGATATATGAAATTTGTAAAACATATTACGAAATTTATAAAAAAATATGACAATGATATTTAAAGATAACAATTCTTGCTTTTACGCCATTTAAAACGAGCAGTACCTCGATATAGACGAAATTCGCTCGGCTTAAAAGGACGTAGCATGCAAGATCGCGGCTTTATACATTTGAGGCCTGAGAATGAACTGACGTAACAACTTCTATTTAAAGTAATGCAATTGACAAAACGACAGTTTAATTTTCCGTTTAAAGATTATTTTACATTAACAACGTATTTACTTTATAAAAACTTTAAAAGCCGTAACATTGTTTTTGCTTTAACTTATTTTTCTTCACAAGATACGTAAATACATTTATATAAATAAATTTCATGCAGATTAATAAAATTTAAAAACTTTGCAGTCCTTATAAATATTTTAATTTTTTTTACATTATACATGCTTTTTAGAGGGTGTGTGTTCAGTTTAATATACAAAGTAATAACGAAAACCCAAGTGATCGTTATTACTTTGTATATTAAACTGAACTTATGCGCTATCTTCGAATTAAACTTTGGATTCCTCGATTAATAAGATTATTTTGGCAAAACAATATATTTTGATAATGTAATTTATGTAAATAAACTTATGTTTCTGCTTTTTTAATATATTTTTCGGTTAAATGTTTAAAAATTATTATTTTAAAAAAACTTTCTATATATACTGTTTGATGATTAAACGATTACTAGAAGTACCGCGCTCAACATTTTTTACCCGCGGTGGTCTTATTTAACAAAGTTTGTGTTTTGGAGTTTAGAGTTGAGAAAGAATTTTTTAAACAAATAAATATACAATTTATATTCACTTAACGTCAGGGACAGATCCACCAAGGTGGGGAGGGCGATAACCAATTCCCACTCCTTTGAATTTTTTAAAAACAGTTTTTCTTTGTATATCTATGTGTTTAACTCGGTATATTGTTTGAAAAAGAAGGAAGTAAATAAGGTCTAATAGGCAGGCTGTGTAAAAATAATATGAAGTTTTAATAAAACTGTAAGATGTGAACTTTAAATCGGAATATTGAGGCATCAATATATTATATTATTTCATAACTACATAGATTAAGACATTACACACTAAAAAAAAGGTAGAAGTTTCTACCTTAGGGTAGGATATGTGAAACCCTTAGTAAGGTATAATTTTCTATTTTTCTTTAAATTGAAAAACATATCAAAAAGAATGATTTGACATACAATTTTCCATCTTCATAGTATAATTTTCACCTTATAAGGTAGAAATTTGTACATCATTAAGAGTATATCACATATCCTACCCTATGGTAAAAATTTCAACCTTTTTTTTTAGTATGTACAAGACTGCAATTCAAAGTAATCTTAGCGTAGATTTGGGTAATCTTAGGGTAGATTAGGGTAATCTTAGGGTAGATTAGGGTAATCTTAGGGTAGATTAGGGTAATATGAGCACCTTAAGCGAAAATTGAAATATTTTCAAAAATAACTATGCTGAATCCAAATTTTTGCGAATAAACACTTTTTCGATATCCCTACTCATGATCCACTTAGATATTTGGACACCCGAAATTTTTTCTTAAAAACATAGACGTTTTAAAAAATTACCCAGACACTTGGTAATATGAGCACTTTAAATTAGCTCAAAAAAATAACATTAAGTAAAAAAATACTAACCTGACAATTAGACCTAATTTATGGAATACAATGATCCCGTTATTAACAAAACTTATCATTAAAAGATTATACTTTTAAGCCACTTTTTGCTAAAACAGTAGCACTATGTTTTCCGAAAAAAAAAATATTAGTTCGTTTTTTATTAAATTTTATTCACTCAAACCTTAGAACAATAAAATTTTTTGAATTTAAATTACAAAGAAACATTTAGTATTGTTAAAATAATAAAATTTTTTACTATGTTTTGTTTTTATTCAAAAAGCAATTAAAACCACTGCTATTTTAGGACTTTAAACTAGGAAAAACACTGGGTAGTTTGAACATGCTCATATTACACAAAAATGGCATCTTAAAATAAAGTTAAAACTAAATGTTTCTATGCATTGTTTTTCAAACAAAAATGGATTGGATTTTTAGCTAGCATATTTTTTTTATGAAAAAATTAATTTCATTATTTTAGCACCGAAATTTCGCGCCACAGATTTATTCATGTGTGTTGATATTATTTTAACTACGCAAATAATTTAACAGCGTTTTAATTAGATGATAGCCGCTAATTACTGCATATAAATTTACACTAATTGTACTGATTTCTGTTATCACCACATAAAGTCGATTCAAAAAATTCAAAACGATTTTAACTTCATTGCTTACATCTAAGAAATCTTTAAGTATGCTCATATTACTAAGGTGCTCATATTACCCTAATCTACCCTAATCAAAAATGTATTATGTGTTGTGGTTTATCAGCGCACAAACCATAATTCTTTTTAATCATAATCAATAATTCATAATCAAACTTCCCAGTAAGAAAAAGACGTCGAGCCGTTGTTGTAATTTGGTCGCAACGCAAGTAACGCAAGTAAACTAAATTCTAACGATGTTCCAACGTCGGTATAACGGCGTTATTCTAAATTTTGCTATCAAACGTTGGAACAACGTCGGAAAAACGTTATCATCTAACGTTTTAAATGTTAACATCAAAATGACGTTGGAACAACGTTGGTTGTTTAACGTAAAACCAACGTTACTTTGATTAACGACTTTAGAACAACGTTCGTTTTTTTAAGTTTTTACTTTTGACATCAAAGCAACGTAAGCATTCTAAACGTAAACACAACTTGATTTTACTAAACAAAAAAAAACTTGCGCATTTTAAAATGGTTGAAAAACCGTTTTCGAAAAAAATGTTATTTTTAATCTGGGTTTTTAGGCATTATAACCTGTAATACAAATATTTATTACATTATCTCTTTATTTTATTTATCATTAAGCGATAATAAAATTGGTATACAACACGATTTTACAGTCGAGTTATATATCAATTTTATTATCGCTTTAATGATAAATAAAAGCTACTAAAACCTTATTTGATTTTCAAAAGTTGTTAAATTTTTGTTATGCTTTTGTATACTTTGTATATTTAACATTACTTATATAGTAAAAGTTTTTAACATATATAATATTTCACAAAATATTTTATTTACACATAAATAATGCAATGGTTTATTAAATACCCCTTATTAAACTATTTAATCGTTTAATTAAGTGTCAATAAAAATACATGATATGATAAAAATACAAAATACATAATGCAATTGCAGTATTTTTTATGAAAGTCTTTACTTGCTTTAAAATAATCATATCCACAAGAGCAGTTTATGGATCGCTAAAAAGATTTTTCATAAATGAAACTGAGTTTTCATATTAAATCAAGAAATTTGGACAATAATAGTTAGTCCCAAAAAATCCTTCCAAAATTCTTTGCAATAGTTAGTTGATAATTGCAAACAACTTCACCAAAAGTCCATAGGTATTTATTGTAAGCTTTTGATGGATCTAAATGCTTTTTCGTAATACTCAATAATGAATTATTTTTATCTAAATGAAGCATGATTTAAGACTAACTACGACTCTTTTTTAGTGAAGGCATCGGTCCCTTAAATGAAGGTAAAAAACATTTACTCCGTTAGATTAAAGTATCATTATTGGCTCTCAATAAAAAATTTGTGGCCTTTAACCGGGCTTTTTGGGTATTCAACGATAGAATAAAAACCCAAGCATAGCAGCTAGAGCAGGTCCAAGAGCAATTACAATGCGTTTCGAAATCTCGTATTTCGGAATATGACAATACAATTTCATAAAAGAACGAAAAAGCGATTTTAAGAGGATTCAAAGATGGAATCAGGGGTAAAAAAATATATGTATATAGATAGTTTTCATGAGAGGTCAGTGCAAGTTTTTATTTTTATTTTGTCCTTGGGTTGAAAGCATGTTTGAAAATAAAAAATAGAAAGAAAATTTATTTATATTCTTTATTCACCGGTAACGCAAACTGAAATGCTGGTTCATGTCAAATGTGCTTTTATACTTGCATAGACTTCTTTTATACTTACATGGACTTCTTTTATACTTGCATAGACTTCTTTTAGACAATAAAGTTTCTATCACAGGCAAAGATACTTTGAAGTTGTGTTTTCAACAAAGTTCTCAATTCGTATTGAACACTGAGCATTCTTCTTTAACATTTGCTAGAGTTGTCTCCGTTGTTTTTTCTCTACAGTATTTCTAGAACTTTCAACAAATCTTTTGAACTTTGAAGACACTTCCAAAACGTTTTTCAACTATCCCAAAGAAACCCATACAAGGTTAAAAGCTATTCTAGCAGACTTTTCAATAATATTAGAAAGAATATTGTATAAATGAACAAACTAGCGAAGATAAACTTTTTTATGATCGTTTTTCAGAGAAACGATTCTGCTAAACACGCTGTTTTCCAAGTTACACGCAGTATTGCTGACTCCTTTAAGAAATCTTTATTTCAAATTGAGATTTTTTGTCAAATTGAGAGGAAATTGATTTGATTTGAAAAATTAATTAACTTAAAGTAAAATTACTCGTGGTAAATTTTTGAATAAATTGTAAAATGGCAAGTTTATGTAAAAAATAATGGTAATAGTTAGATCACTTTTAAATGTTTAAATTTTAAAGTTTTTAGCAATTGTTATTTCATAAATATAGTTTATATTTACTTATGTATTTACACCATATAGTTAAAAATTGGAAAAAAAAATTGGAAAGCCACTTTCTAAGTTAAAAATTGGACTTTCTAAGTTTAAACTGATCAGTTGGTTACTAAAAATCTAATGAGCGCAATTTTATGATTAACCGAATGAAAAGTTTGTTTTATCTAAAGTGGATTAAAAGCGATAGATGAAATGAACTCATTCATTAAGAACGAATAATGTTAAAAAAAAACAAAAACAGAAATTTAAAAGCAACTAAAATGAATATAATTACACGATGACTATAGATTATGAAAAAATAAAAATTAATTAAAAAGAAAATATGAATTTGATTTACAAACTGACTTAAAATTTTAGAAATGTTTTACTGAAAAGTCACCTCACTCAAGTGGTGACTTTCTCAACATATCGTAACTCCAGAAAATATCCAAAAAGCACACTTGATCTTATTATCACGGATGACCCAAACAGAACTTAATTTTGCCGAGTTCTTTAAAAAAAATTGAGCTATTATTTATCCTAACTTGATTTAGATTTTTATAAATTAGGATTTTCTAGATATTTTAACAAATTCTTTACAGATTAAGAAACTACCTTAATTTATTAAATTAAGAAAAAAAATTAATTTTACTAATGCTTATTAAAATTTTCATAACATATTAAAAGAAATTTCGTTACTATTTTACAAAAATAATAATAATTGACTATATTGTAGAACTATAATTTTTCTAAAATAAAGATTTACTTAATTTTTAAAATATTGATTCTAAGTTAATTTACTGTCATAATCATTGATTTTGTATGCAAAATATTATTAAGAACTTCTGGGAGCACCTTAATAACTACAAAAAAAAAAAGAAAAAAAAAAAAACTAATCGAGGAACTAGAAAAGAGTTAGGCCACACCATTTATTGAAAAGAAAGAACGTAGAACATGCTAAAGGTTAAGGAGGTAGTTAAAAATAAAAGAATACTCTGGAGCAAATATCTTAATGCAGGCAATAATTCTCGCAAAACAATTAAAAAATAACATCGAGTTGCATTTAAAAACGTGACTAAGGTAATCCAATCAGCAAACAAAGAATATGAAAAAGGAATTGCGAATGATTTAAATGAGACCCTAAACTCTCATGAACATGTAGACATAAGCAAATGACAAACGAGCCAATAAGATCTCTAGAAGATAATAATAAAATTAAGATAAAATTACAACGAACAGAGAAGAAATTGCCCACATAATAAATATTTACAACCGGTATTCAGATACGGACAAACAAATGCCAGAAATAAAAAGTCAAACAGAAGCCGAAAATGAATGAATTCTCAATAAAACAATCAGATGTCCAAGAAAAGCTCAAAAACCTGATTGAATTGAAATACAAAAGTTACGAATTTAATTGTATGACCAGTTTAGACCATAATTGTACCCCGAATTTAACTGAAAGATGAATTTGGATTTTGAAAACACACTTAATTGAAAGGGGAATTCTGAGTTTTATATCAAACTTTAATTAACTTATTATGCATTAATAATATTATTGACTCTGTAAGAAAAATCTATTTTTAATGTTTTTTTGTTTTTTTTTACCGAGTTCATGCTCCCATCACTTCAGTCAATGAAGCTACTTTTTTAAAATAGTAATTACAACCCTCTCTCAACTCTTTAACTCCGAAACACGATCCTTAACGAACAAGGGTGCTGCGTGGAAAAGCAGGTTGATATACATGAAAGATCAAATATATTTTATAATTATTTTTCTTTTTTTAATTGAAAAAAATTAATAACTTTTGAATTTAACTGAAAGTTAAATAAAATTTTGTAATTGTTACCGAATTTAACTAAAAGCCGAACTTTTATTTCAAATTCCATTCCGGAAACCGAAGCAAATTTCGTCCTTTAGTAAACTTCGTAATCCGAATTTTAACGAATATTCACCGATCTTTATTTTGAATCAATTTCGTTTTGGTTTAGTACTTTTTAGATTATTTTAACTCTATAAGTTTGATAAATTATTTTAAATAAAACAAAATAAAAGACAACTAACTTAACTTTTTGAAACTAATTTATTTGTATCAATCTTTTACAATTAGCTTCTAGATAAAATGTTAAATTAAAGCACACACCGCGTGATTTCGCAAAAATACCCTAACAAAATTTGCCCGGTTTTAAAAAAAGGGTCAAAAATTAAAAAAAAGAAGGTGTTTTTAATAAGTTTTCAACAATTTCTTTTATATTAGCCATCTCAAAAAGAGTGGTTTCAAAAAACTGAAATAAAAATAACTTCAACTAAAAAACTCTGAAAGCAAGCGTTTTTAAAGTGTTTTTTTTTTTTTTTAAATTGTTGTTAACCAGATCCAAATAAACTTTTCCCCAAATTTCTCACTCCCGTTTAGGCCGAGCAATAAAGAACCATTTATTAAAAACAAAAAGAAAATTTTATCTTACAATAACGATTTTATAAATCAATATACATTATTGCAAAAACATAAAAATAGTTAAAAATTGTTTTTGTTTTAAATTCAGTTACAAATTTTTCGACATACATGTTTACACAGCATACATTTATATTATACCTGATCATTTTTTGCTTTAAAATGTTCTATTCTCAGTTAACATGAGTTTTTACAGCTTCAATATACGTTGCAATATATGCGTCACCTGTTATTAATACAAGAAAAAGCCACAGCGGTATAAACACAAAAACATATGACAATTTAATAAATCCATCTAGTTTTGCACAAAGTGTCAAAGCAAAAGAAATTTTTAAGGAAAATAACAATAGCAGCCAAAATTTACGCGAAGTCGTAAAACAATTGAAATATGTATTATTTCGACGACTTATTTGACAAAACAGTGACAAAACCAAAAATAAAACAGCAAATAAGTCATAAACCCACATAGGAACAAATATAATGTACCATGACCAGTCTTTTCCAGCGCTTCCATCAAGTTTTATAACAATCGCAAGCAAAAAAAGCGAAACAAACGCCCAAAAGATTGAAACACGTAAGAGAAAACCCATTATTAAAACGTTTCTGATCTAAAAATGACTATGTTTCAAAATCTTTTTTTGTTCTTGAAACAATTTCGAATAACTTATCTATGTCTTCTTCTTGTTGTGTAAACTTGTCGTACTGAAAAGTGACAACAGGTGTTTGAGTTACAGTGGAGTAAGCTGGTAGCAGCAGTCTAATGAAAAAAACATCCATTTAGAAATGTCGATAACAAGACAAAAAAATATTAAAGCACAAAAATATAAAATAAAATGAATATTACCTAATTTGCTTTAAATTCGTTTCTAATGCCTTTTCTATTTCACTCTTAAAAAAACCTCATCAAATTAACATAAAACAAACATTTTCTAGAAAAATAACACTCTAAAAATATTTTATTTCTGATTGTTAACATTTTAACAAAGCTATTATTTTAAATACAAATTTATATACGTTTTGAATATTATTTTATATACGTTTTAAATATTACTTTATATACCCATTTATTATACCTTTTTCTCCAAATTTCCTTCGAATTGCGGACACTTCCAGATTACGTTTGCAGAGCAGAGACTTGGTCCAACTTCCACCTTTATATTATAAATAATATTTTTATAGGTATTCAAAAACTAAAACAACTAACAGGTTCAAATTAAAAAAGAAACCACAAAATTAATTCGTCACTAGAATGACCATTAATCAGAAGCATATTTTATCGGGTGACAAGAAAAATTAACAAAAAACAACCATTGAGTAATTTGCATTTTAATGGTTTTTACCTACTGAGTTCAATGTTTTGAATTTAGTGATACTTGCTTTTTGAAATTCCGTAAAATTAATCCACCTATGGATATGATGACTTTTTACTGACAAAGTTGTTGGTATTTTAATGTGCTTAATGTAAAAAAACATTTTTCTTATCAGTTTGAAATTTAGTTTTGGTTGGTTACTACTAATGTTAATGATTAAATCGGTTCAATTTATTTCATATAAGTTTCTCTACTTATTCGAATTTTAATAAATGTTTAAGTATAATACAATCTTATTGGTTGTTTATTAAATATAATATAATATTATTGGTTGTTTCTTAAATATAACAATCTTTTTGGTTGTTCATTAAAAGTTAAGACTCGTTATAATTAAACACTTCTATCTACCCGATAGTATGTTGCCCTTTCCAAAGCTGCTTTGCACTTGCGAAAATATTTTTTAAGTCTTACAATGTATGTAAAAATTTATTAAGTTTAACTGAAAAAACCTTTTACAAAAAAAAAGCAATTTCTTAAGTAACTGTTTTGAAAAGTTTCGTAAGTGACATAAAACACTAAATTTTTAAAGAAAACATACTAAACAAAAATTTTCACAAATACTTTTAGAAAGTTGTTTGTTATTTAGTTATTTATTTGTTGAAGATGTATTTATAATTTTATAAATAAAGTCTTTCCCTTTCACAACTTTTACAACTATTTTTAGGCAAAAATTTTAATTGGTTTAATAAAATAACAAATAAAAAATTAAATTTTGAAAAACTGGAAAAATTATTTTACTGAAAAAATAATAAGACTGGCATATTCACAACAAAATTCTGAAAGTTAAAAGACTGTATTCAAATAATAATAAATATTTTCGCAATACATAAAATCTATTTTCGCAACATGCAATCAGGTAGATGTGTAAGGACGAGTTTCCACTTACAGGAAATTTTTCGCAGAATTAAACGGAAAAGAAAATCATCTAATTATGTCACAAAAAAAATTTAGGTCACGATTTTTATGTTATGCGATTTGATTATCTATTCCGTTCCGCAGAAAATTTCCTGAAAGAGGAAATCCGCCTTAATTTTGACAAGTCTTGACTTTTGCTCAGAAATTTGTTGCGAATCAACCAGTCTTATTATTTGGTAAAATTTTTTTTCCATTGTTTCGAAATTTAGTTTTTTATTAGTTAATTTATTATAACAATTAAATATTTTGCTTAAAAATTACCAAACAAACAAAAAAATATATATTTTTAAAAAACGTTTTACACATTAGGCATATAAAAGTGAATCTAAACTAATCTTAATTTTTTAAAACTTATTTTAAAAAATTTTCGTATTTTTATCACAGCGTTCTGAAGTCTTTAGTAAAATATAAGAATTTATTATTTTACCTTCACCACTTCAATAGTGCCGCTTTGCAGTGGTTCTGGCAATTCCGTTGATAAAAACAAACTCTCAACAGCAGTCTTAACAATCTCAGCATAAGCACTTTGTTTTGGACTTTTTTCATATGAGTAACTTTTAGTTTCTTCTTCGCCCAAATCAAAAAAATTTATTAAAGTTCCGTCGACTAGCACAGAATCTAAAAAGAAACATTTGAAACAGAAATTATTGCATTAAATACGATTGTAGACTGTAAAACTAAGGTGTAAGGGGTAAAGGTTGCAAAATTTTTTGAACATATACTTATTTATAAATACATTATTAAATATACTTTAAAATTCTGGCAAAAAAACTGTTTACGTTATAAAACGTACAAAAGTAGACTGCATAAATTATAAAATATACAAAAGTACATGTATTTACATGTATTCATGTACAAAAGTAGATTGCATGTATTAATGTAAAAATATAAAATATACAAAAGTAGATTGCATGTATTCATGTAAATGAATGGAATTGCCAGTGGCTGAAATTTGATTAAAGCTGAGTAAAATCTAATAACAAAAATAATCATGAATAAAAACTATTTACAATGTTTTAAAAACGTGATTAGTTTGATTAAAGCTGAGTAGAATCTTATAACAAAAATAATCATGAACAAAAACTATTTACAATTTTTTAAAAACGTAAACTGTCTTACAATTTTTTTTTTTAGAATATTTTTCAAATTTTTAAGTTACATTTTTAAACAAAAAATCTTTTCATGCAATTTAATGTTAAACTGAATGACCAAATTTGTTAATCAATAAAAAAGTTAAGCCACAATTCAGGTCTCAAGCCAAGTCTCAAGTCAAATCTTAGGTCGTTTACAAAACTTTTTTAGCAAAGGTTAAACATTTTTATATATTTTAAATTTTGTATAGTACCATAACTATTTTATTGTATCACCTTTTATTCTGTGTCCAACAAACATCTGGTTAAAAAAATATTAAATAAACCTCTAAAAAGATCACTTACTTGTATTTAGTTTATAATAAATGTACAAATTTACACTTTAATTTTTTTTTATTTTTTGTCTATAAAAAATGAGACTTGAATATTTAATAACATACATGTTACAATCATATGCCCCCCCCCTAACCCTTGGTGTTTACCAGGTCATGATTTTATTATGATACTACTATTTAAAGAATTAAAGGTCTTTACAAGGTCATCCTACCCAAATCTAAAATAAGGTTTTTTTTAGAATTTTTTTTCCTCATAGATAAACTCCCTCGCAGCTACTAATAAACCTACTTTAATGTTGAATCAGTTGTTGCGACAGTTATTTGCAGTAGATAACTGAGTTTTGTTGGTGTTAAAATTCACAAGCCACTGCAAGTCAGCTGCAGAATGAGAAGATCAAAAACCGTATTTATTTTCTGACAGTAAAATAAATTCTGACAGTAAGTTATTTATTTCAAGATGAGATGTTTGAAATTTATTGATCAAAGACTCAAAGACCTTGCTTATAACAGATAGAAGACTGATCAGACAATAGTTATTGGAGTCAGAATGTTCTCCAGAGTTTTTTTAAAATCAGAACCACAGATGCCATTTTCCAGAATGCAGGAAACAATATTCAGTCAAGCACTTATTAAATAGTTTAGAGAGAATTGAAGAGAGTTCTGGAAAAAACTTTTGTAAGACTTTGACAGGAATATTGTCTGGACCATAAAAGAGTTTAATTGATATATGACTTTAGCAACGGAAACTGGAGCAATTTGAATGTCTAACAATGGGTTAACTTGTTAAATTGGAACAGAAGGAAGAGTATGGCCATAAGATTCAAGCATCGAATTAAAAAACTTCTTTGGAAATAGTTCTACCTTATCCTTGGGAGAGATAAGATCAGTTCCATGAATGAGAGATAAAATGTTAGACCTACCCTTGGTAATGATGCTGTTGAAGATTTCCCAAAAGTCACTAGAGCATAAAATTTGAGATAAGATATTAGATTTAGTGAACTGAGAATAATGGAGCTTAGAATCAAACAGCTTTTTACATTGATTTCTTGCAACAATAAACAGCTGTTTGTTCTCAAGAGAGTCTATCTTTTGAAAAAGATAAAAACAATGATTACAATTAGATATAGCAGTTGCACAAGAAGGTGAAAACTATGAAGTAGAATGAGGCTTGACTTGGAACTGACAAGAAGGAATTAAAACTTCTATTTTTGCATGGATCCAGGAGGTTACATAGGAGGCACATTTATCAGCAGAGAGAGAAAAGACATCAGCCCAAGAACCATCACAAAAAAAATCACAAAAAGAATCTCAGTCAGCTATAGGATAGTAAGTAGTGCAATGAAGAAGAAGTATCAGATAAAAGATTCATAAAGATCATAACATAGATCATTGCATGATATAGATTGCATGCATCATCGTATGATATATATTTAGCCATTTTTCATTCCATTTTTCATTCAATTTTTCATAAGCTTGACTTTTAAACCCTTAAACTCTTTTTTCTAAAACTTGAAAAATAATTCAAAATAATTTTGTAATTATAATTACCTTTAATGTATAATATATTTTTTTTGTTTTTGATCAAGGTTGTTACTTTTATAAAAATATTTGAAATTTAATATAAAGTGTACATGTTCAATTCCAAATAGAGGAGGTAAGTGATTCAAACAGAAAACAAACTTACTTCTCTCTGATATAAGAAGCAATCATTAGATACTGAAATTTATTAATAATGATGCCATCATCATCATCATCATCATCATCATCATCATCATCATCATCATCATCATCATCATCATCATCATCATCATCATCATCATCATCATCATCATCATCATCATCATCATCATCATCATCATCATCATCATCATCATCATCATAATCATCATCATCATCATCATAATCATCGTTATCTAATTATCTAATGGAAAATAATGATGATAGTGATGATGCTGCTTGATTAAAACTAGATAAATATTAAACAAACTTTGTCTTTTTCGTCCTCCGATACCACCAGAACCACTAAAAGAAAAAGAGAAACAAATTAAAAAAAAAAAAAACTAAATGAAAGAAGTTTATATTTAAAAATAGATTTCTTACCTTGGCTGATGTTTGGCAAAATTTAAATCATACTTGTATTTTTTAGACAACTTAAAGCTAACTGAAAAAGTTCTAAAAACAAATTGAAAGTCTTTAAAGAAATAGTTTAATCTTCTGACAGGTTTTTAACAAACAAATTGATTTATATCATTTTTACCTATTTTTGTCAGTTCTGAGTCCTGGAAGAGAAGTCCTGAGTTGCTTACCTAATATATTTGTGAGTTTAAGCATACCTGATTATTATTATTTGAATTTCAGTAAGATAAATAAAAACTTTAAAATAAAATATACTCAAAATATTTTAAAATTTTAAAATAACATCAGATTTAAAGAATTCTTCAACAATATATATATATATATATATATATATATATATATATATATATATATATATATAATATATATGCAAATAATAAAATACGTTCCTTAACTGACCATTTATATAAAATTTTACAGACTTTATAATATTTTTTTTAATTTATTAATGTTTAAAATAACTACTTTTTTGTAAAACAACAGTTTTAATATAAACAATAGCGACAATTTTTTTTTTTGCATAAAACACATTTGATAATGTCAACATAGTTAAGTTAAAAATGTTACTACCAGCTAAATTAAAAATGTTGGCATCTATTAAAATAAAGTTTTTGAAACCATAAAATTTTTTATTTATTTTGATTTTCAGTTTTTAATTCAGTAATAATCATAATTGAAAACTTTATTTTATAATTTTTAATATTATTTGTTGTTTTTTCAAGATTTCAGTTAAATATTTTTACTTTTTCAAAGTTTCAGTTGTTATATTTTGAATACAAATTCACTTCTTGCAAGGCTGCAAACAAAAACTATTTAAGTTAGGAGTCAACAGAAAACAAAGAAGAAATCAAGAAAGCGATGAAAGACGGATGATGTAAAAAACTGTAAACTGTATGCGTCAGGAAAACATGAAAATGAAAGATGGGAGAGAGAGTTCTAAAGTACTGAAAAAAAACTAGATAAATAAAAGTTTTTCAAGTCCAAAGAAACAGTTACAGTAAGAACACACAACTTTATCTATTACAGAAGAGAGATCGAATTCAAAATCCACTTCTTGTTCTAAGCAAACAACAAGTGTTGACTTTTTGTTAAGACAAAAATATTTAAAGTTTCTCACGATAAACATAGTGAATGTTTTCAGTTTGCTGTGTTTGACTAAAACACAGCATTCTGAAAAAGTTTTTTTCATGTTTTTTAAATTTTAATGCAGTTTTATGTGTTCTAATGTAACAACATGTGAGAACTTCTACAGATAGAACCTGTTAAACTTTTATCCAAGTGAAATCTTCTTAGCTAACACACCTTAGACATAATTTCAACTCCACAAACTTATCTATTTTTATCTTTGTAAAACAAATTAAGTTTCATCCTAAAACAGTATTCAGTAACTAATTTAAACTTTAAGTTTAAAAAGATTATGTTTTTTAAAATACTTTTGTTATCTTACCCTAAGCAGCAAATAGCACAAAAGCAATTGCAATCTTAATTTTTTTGCTCTATCTTTTTAACATGATTATAAAAATTCAACCAGTAAACCTCAACACCTTTATTGATAACCTTACCTTTCTGTTAAAAATATTAACTTGACTTCCACAAACTGCAGTCTGATGAGAAAGTTCAATTCCACAAATTGTTTTGTATTTTGAATCAACAAACTATTCTTCTCTAAAGATAGATGTTTCTATCAACACAACAGAGATCCATCCAGAGATCAGAGATCAACAGAGATTCTTATTTTCTTATTTTAGAGATTAATGCTGAATAAAGCTCTTGCTCTCAATTTTGGAATAAAACTTTTTCGTTATCATCATTTTGTTTTCATCAAAATATTATTGGGCACTCAAAAATAAAAAGCTTTATAATTTTAGAAAAAAAAGAGTCAAAAAATAAAGATTTGAATTTAAATTTGCTATTAATAGTTTCTATCAGATGCCAATGTAGTGACTTACTCGAGGCTGAGAAGGCAATCCGAGGAGGCTACTTAAGTTTTGGTTACAACCCTCTCTCAAGTTTCAACTCTGAAACATAAAACTTGACAAACAAAATCCCTGTGCAGAGAAACAAGTTGAGCACAGTACTACCAAGAATGTGGTATGGATCGAACTCAGAACTTTTTGTTTTGTTACTACCATTACAACCAAATTTTATTACTAGTACTAAAAAGAGAGGTCTAAAAAAGTACTGGAAAAGAGAGGTTTAAAAAAGTACTGGAAAAGAGAGGTTTAAAAAAGTACTGAAAGTGAGGTTTAAAAAAATAATTAAAGCAAGGTTAAAAAAACCTAAAGTAAAAATAACTTTTACTAAAAATCTCAAAAAAACAGTGTATTATTACTATAACAGTTTTATAATAATAATAATAATAATAATAATAATAATAATAATAATAATAATAATAATAATAATAATAATAATAATAACAACAATAATAATTTATGCATGGTTGGATGTGAGGGTGTATAGAGTAAGGGTTAAGTAATATATAACTAATAAATAAGTAATAATTGAGTAATAAATTAAATATAGTAAATGAAATTACATTTTTTTATATTTTATTCTCAAAGAGGAAATACCTCATTACATTTGCAACTACTAAAACATTGACACTGTTCCCTAAAAGTTTATATTTTTGTTTTTCAGTTATTTTATCTGGAAAAGAAAAACATATAGGAAAACATAATAAAGCTGCAATTTCTTCAGGTGAAAAAAATCTTAGTTGAAGACTTTCAAGCAGGTCAATGTTGGATTCGTTATCATTTTCAGTTATTGATAATTTATTGAGAATTAGATTTCTATCAGATTGAGGCAAACATGAAAAAAGTGAGCCAGTGCCTTCTATAAATCTACTGTAACCACTTGTGAAACAACATGACTTATTAGAATCACTGTCAACAATATCAAAAAGTGAATAATAGCGAAGTAAGATGCTATGTGAAATCTTAGTAAACTTTATTGGAAAACTTCTCTTTTGTAGTAAATCTAACATTTTCTTTAAATCTGGTTCACAAAAAGAAGAACTATTAATTTCAGAAGAAACTGAATTATCAACATTTAAAATATCTTTTATTTTCATTGGTTTATACAACTGAACAACAGAAGCAAGAGCAGTGCATGCACATTCCATATCTAATCCTTCACATTCACAAAGGTTACCATTTAGACATATAGGCTTCTGAGTTGTTTTAAAATTAAATTTTTTTTGATATCTTGCAATAAGATAATACCTCAATCGTGAATTAGGTATGCCAAAATCTATTGGAGATAATAAAAATGATTGAGTATAATAGCCTTTAGAATTTAAAACCATTAGGAAATCCTCACAACTATCAGACACTTCAAATCCTTTCACATTTTCCAAAAATATAAACGATGGTGGCGATGTCATTTTCATAAGAATGTTCATCAATTTTTTAAAACTCTTTGCTCGAGGATCGCATGATGCTTCCTGCTTTCCTAATCTTGTATAAGGCTGACATGGAGGTGACATAGTCCAAACATCTGCATTAAAATGTTCTAAATCTTCTAAATTCAAACCTTCTATATTCTTTTGGAGAAGAGTAGTTTGTGGAAAATTATGCCTATACACTGAATTTGCAGAGGTATTAATTTCAAATGCAGCCTCGACATGAACTGATACACCAGCATAAGTTAGGGCATAATGAACACCTCCAATACCACTGTAAAATTCAAGAACTTTTAATGAAGGCCCCATTCAGCTATTCTACATTTAAGATAAAACAGATATAATGATTTATGGACAATGAAAAGTAAAAAAACTTGTTCTGAAATTATAAAAAATTATAATTTCAGAAAAAACAAACAAACTTACATAAACACTTATATATGTATATACACACAAACACACACATAAACACATACATGTATATATAAGTATACACACACTAACGAAAATGTAAATAGTCAAAACAAACTTTCATGTCAACATAAACTCATCTGTTGTTGCGTTTTTATTTATATATTTTTATTGAATAAAAAATAGAAAACCAAACTAATATTATATAAATGATTATACATCACTTGTATTTGTTTATTATTATTATTACTGCAAAAAAAGTAAAAATTTGTTTTAATAGTAAGATTTTAATTTATTATAATTACCTTATTACTATTGTTTGTAATAAGGTCATTATAATATTATATGTACTAAATAGTAGATTTTATCAAATTGCTTGAAACTAAATATATTTGTTTGAAATTAAATATAATAGTTAAACAATTAAAGATCCCTCAAACATTATTTTGTAATTTTAGTAAAGGAAATTAAAGCAAAGACGGCTTCATATATATATATATATATATGTAAAAAAATAATAATATAAAGATTTAATCATAAACAGTTTTAAAAATCTGGAACTAAGAGAAAAAACTGTTTGACTTTAATTTAGTGCAAATTTTCTCTCTCTTCTTATATATATATATATATATATATATATATATATATATATATATATATATATATATATATATATATATATATATATATATATATATATATATATATATATATATATATATATATATATATATATATATATATATATATATATATATATATATATATATATATATATATATATATAGCCCTCGGAATTAGGGTCAGCATTCTGAACTAGCGTCGGCAATGCTGACCTAAAAGTATTTGAGATCGGCAAAAAATTGCCAACCTTGTTTATATTTTTTATTGTTACCTCTTAGTGTCAAATTTTTTTTGCCGACCTGATACCGATCTCTAACAGTTTGAGGTCAGCAATTTATTGCTGATCTCATTTTTCTTAATTCCGAAGGGTGTTTTATATATATATATATATATATATATATATATATATATATACACTTGTAATATGTAACTTTACTTATTGTAAATACATAGTGAAATAATAAATTTTTATCATCATTAAATATAATCGCTAATAACTTAAAAAAAATATTAGACAACAAAAGACTTTATTTAACTAAAAAATATAAAAACAATTAATAACTTTTTTTGTTCCTAAATTGATTCTAAAAACTTTGTAATAGTTATGTCATCTGAATAATCAAGAGCAGAGCAGCCATCAATGTCTTTTAACTTAACATCAGCACCATTAGATACTAGTAGTTCCACAATGTGTGGCCTGCCACATGTAACAGCATAATGCAGAGGTGTTTGTAAATCTGAATCTACACAGTTAACATTGCAACCACGACTTATCAAAAGTTCTACTATTTCTGAATGTCCTCTATCGACAGCCCAATGCAATAAAGAGAGATCATCTTTATCTTTTTCATTTAATAACAAAGGATTGGTATCTAGTAAATTTATCATATATTTTAAATTACCTTCTTCACAATAATGAAAAATTGTTTTATTTTCATCATTTATTTCCTCCTCATCTGTTTTTGCCATTGTACTTACAGACACCCCTAAACCCTCTTTTTGATAAGTAGTACAGTTTTCGTTGCACCCATCATTATCTACCTTCAAAGCATTAACAAGAGTGACATAATTTAATTGAGCATCTTTTTTTGAAAGTTCCCTATAACTATTCCAACTTTCCCATTTGGCTTTTCCTGCAAAGTCCCAAAACGCAGGTTTAGGAATATTACAGCAGCCTTCATTGGATTGCTTATACAAGCCATACAATTTCAACATATCTGATTGACTTACTTTACTTAAACAACGTGATTGTAAAACAGCTTCTTGAAATAAATTTTCAATATCTGAGTCCATGACCATTAAATAATTAATTACCTGAAAAATGTATATACTTATTTGTCATATTTAATAGCATCTTATGAGACCTTCAGTACATACGCCAACAGAAGACTTTTTATATATATATATATATTCTTTTAAATGTGCTAAAGATTTTTTTGCAGTTGTCACACTAACAGGTATGTCAAATATAGCATAAGTGCTGCAACTATATCAGTATTTGATTAACTTATATCACAGCATGTTAATGTGAACATGGGTAAGATGTGGAAATGCAGAAATTTTCAACATGTAAAATGCTGTAATAAAGTGTAAAAAATTTCTCCTAACTTTAACCTTGTTGCTGTCCCAACCTAAGTTGATATAGCATTTACTCTTTTGCATGTTTTCTCAAAATTAGTTGATGTATGTACTTAAACCCTAACCATATTTCTTCTATTATTATGTATGTTAAATGTTTTTATTTTCTGATGAAAAAAAAACATTTAACATACATAATAATAGAACAAATCTTTAATGTTGACATGTCTATATGTATGCATATTATTTTTTACAGTGACAATTCTTTTTAAAAAGTTGCTTGGGCATTATATTATATATATATATATATATATATATATATATATATATATATATATATATATATATATATATATATATATATATATATATATATATATATATATATATATATATATATATATATATATATATATATATATATATATACACCATAGTGTAAGTGGATTTGTCAATATTTTTTTACCAACCTAAATCCATACGCTTTTTTTGTATAATGAAGAAATAAAAAAATAATGAATAAAAAGTCATTGCTGCCTAACCCAAACCATTAGCTGATGTAGCAACAGCTCCTAAATCACTTTGCATCCTAAATCAGTCGATGTATGTACTAAAGCCCATTGGCAGCTTGATTTTTCAGTATGACGTCAGACTTCTCGTCAAAGTTTGCATTTATATATATATATATATATATATATATATATATATATATATATATATATATATATATATATATATATATATATATATATATAATAGGTATACATACAATTCCTTTGTATTTCATAGATTACAATTAAATAATATTAAATACAATAGAGTCAATATTTATTCAATAAATAGAAACAAGCAAAAACTTAAAATTGATAAAGGTAAATTTGATCACAATAAGAAATAAAAGTTAAAAATAGTTGCTTGCAAATACAAAAAAAGTGAGATAATGCATTAATGTAAAACAAATACATAAACGTGAAACAAATGAATAAGATACTAAATAATAAAAATAAAAAACTAAACTTAATTTGTATATATATATTTAAATTTAAATTTTAAAACTAAATTCTTTTGCGTATATTAAAGATAAATTTTTTTTAAGGCATCTTCATATCATCTACAAATGCTTCAGCTTCAACTTCATCAATGTAATTTTTTATACTGTTTTCTTCAGCATGACTCTCTACTTCCCTTGCGAACATAACTTTATATTGTGCCAGAACTTTAAGCAAAGGGCGAGTTCTTTTCCACCAATAATGTTTAGGTAATCGGTTTCTAAATCACCAAGTATAAAAATGCACAAACCAGAGTGCATTAAAGTAAATACAAAAAAAAAAAAAAAAAAAAAAAAAAAAAAGAAAGAAAAAAGGAAATAATTTTTTACATACACAAAATCAGTTTTATCTTTTAAGTCAAGTACAGGAGTAAATTGACTGTGGTTTTTAATGTGCCCAAGAACACAAGAAGAATCAGATGAAGTAGCATTTACTAAACCTTTAATCACAAAAATGATTTATTAAAAATTGTCTAAATAAGTTTCACAAAAATAATTTAACAAAATATTAATAATAAATAAAATTGAATAAATATACATGAAATTAAAATCTAAAAATAAATTATAAAAACATTAAACTAAAAAATAAAAACCAAGATTAAAAAGATAAAAAAAAGATAAAAGATAAAAAAACAAAAACATAAAAAAATAATAAATAAAAGTACCAAATTCATCTTTGGCTTCTTCAATTTTCTGAAGCAAAAAGTGAAGTGCTTTTACACCATATCTAGTTCCGTACAGTCTATCAAAGGTTGAAGGTGAACCCCCCTAAAAATAAAGTTCAATAGATTTTTTGACTTTAATTTAAAAAATATAACCCAGCATTTATTTTCAAGATATTAGTGATTTAAAGGAATCAGTTATTTACTTACAGAGAAAATTTGATTATTAAAATTATTTAAAGTATAATAAAATAACACTTAAAACAAAAAACAAATTTTTTTTTAGATTTCTATGAAAATTTCTTAAAAAAAAAATTTGAACTATCCCCCAAAAACATACAACTATATTTTAAAATGTTATGGAATAAAATAACAAAAAACATAAATGAAAAATTGCAAAAACTTTTTCCACAAAAATAAACATGTGTAACAACAGCAAACATGTGTAATATGTGTAACAACAATAAACATGTGCAAGATGTGTAACAACAACAAACATGTGTAGCATTGTAACAACAACAAACATATGTAACAACAAACATGTGTAACAACAATAAACATGTGTAACAACAATAAACATGTGTAACAACAATAAACATGTGTAACAACAACAAACATATGTAACAACAAACATGTGTAACAACAATAAACATGTGTAACAACAACAAACATATGTAACAACAAACATGTGTAACAACAATAAACATGTGTAACAACAACAAACATGTGTAACAACAGCAAACATGTGTAACAAACAATAAGCATGTGTAACATTGTAACAAAATTAAACATGTGCAACAACAATAAACACATGTAGCAACAACAAAAAAATTGATTTAGTTGTAGAGCGCCACAACACACAAAATTAAGAAAGTTAACTTGTTAACTTGTTTTTTTAAAAAAAGCAATGAAAAATTAATTAATTTTCTCAACTATAGTGTCGTCATAAGATTTAGAGAAGTGAATTTAGAAAAAATATAATAAAAGATTTTTTTAAGAACATTATAAAAGACTAAAATTTTATTACAGAGCACCACAGATAAACATTTACCAAGGAAAGTCTTGTCTTGGAAATGTTACATATATGGCCATAGTTTGCTGGCATCGAACCACAGACCTCTAGTTCTGAAGCCAAACCTCTAACCACTACACCACTGCTGCTATAATATATGTAATCACTTTTATTTTGGTACAAACTTAATTACAGTAACTCATGCTTCGAATTTCCTGCATATTCAAAGCAAACTTCTTTTCCTGTTAATTTTTAACAAACTCATACAAATATCCATCAGTTACTTGAACCTGCAGTTATTTGAAATTTTGGTTATTCAAAATGATTTTTTTTACTCCTCTTGACAAAATCCCCATCAGAGTTTTTTTCTATTGATACCATTCTATTGCATTTCAAAATGCAATATTATGGAACGCTATCAAAATATAACAATTTAAAAAATGTTATTAAAATTTAATAAAAAAATCTAACACATTTCAACGTAGTGCAGTAGAAACTTTAGCATGGCATCTACACAAAAGAAGACAGTTCTAAAAATCAAAGAAAATTATCTTGCTGTTAACGATTTAGAAAAAGGACTAAATAAAAAAAATGTTTAAGAAGAAAACTTTAGATTTTATAAAAGAACTCAACATTATGCGAATGATAAGGTTTCAGAAGGGTGGCTTGATCAGTAGACATTATATATATTTTTTGAACTATTTATTTCTAGCAAGGAAAAGTTGTCTACAGAGGAAAAGACATCAAATTGGGAGAAAACCTATTTGCTCCTGATCATCTCAAGGTATGAGTTGAGGGATATATACAACATTGATAAGTTTATTTTATTAACAGCTTCCAATAAAAATCTTTCACCTAAAAGATAAACGATGTGCAGGAAGAAAATTGAGCAAAATTCATTTAACAGGCTTAGCAGCAGGAAATGGGGTTGGTGAAAAGCTGCATATGTTTGTAATTGGAAAGACAGAAAAACTATGATATTTAAAGATGTCAAAAGCCTATCTTGTCAGTACGAGTCCCAAAATAAATCCTGGATGGACTCTTTACTGATAATGTAAAAAGGTTTGATGCAAAGTTTAATGTTGAAAAGTTGCCAATTGATCAGGAAATCATAAGGGCATTAAAGGCTTTTTATTGTGCAAATGTTGTCAGATCAAATACATTGATGCTGGTAAAATGACTCCAAATATCAACATTCTTAAAGCTATGAGATTAAATGATGAACTTTTTAAAAATTGTAAAGATTTTATTTTCTTGGTTTAAATTTATTTTTTCAGACGGCAAAGACTAAAAAAAAAGCATCTTATTCCAAAGTTTTTCTGCTTTTTTACTCTCTACTCCTGTTAAAATTTGATAGTAACTTGAAACAGGTCACTTTTGTAAACTTTTGGTTATTTGAAGTAAATTCTAATTCCCCTAGGAAGTTTGAATAACCGAGAATTTACTGCATTTATTTGTTTTAATAAATCTTTTTAAATTTAATTAAAATAAAAAATGAAAAAAAGATTACATATAATAAGATCTGCATAGAAAAAAAAATTTTTGAATTCGTATTGAGATGAGAATAAAAGAAAATGTATTCATTTTTGAATTCTTATTGAGATGAGAATAAAAGAAAATGTATTCATTTTTAAATTCGTATTGAGATGAGAATAAAAGCTTTATTGTAAATCATTTATGAGTTGAAAACATATTAAAATCCACTATGAATAATATAATAAAAAGAAAAAAGAACAACATAGGACTAAAAAAAAAACATGTTAGAAATAGTTAAAAAAAAAAAAGGCATATATCAAATCAGATAAAGCATCTTGAAAAATAAATTGATCAAAGAATGGTACTTCACAACGTGGTTTTAAAAAAATATTTAATGTATCACAACTGTTTATATGCAAAGTTATTATTAATAAAAACTAGTATTAATTATCATAAAAAAATAAAACACTATAAAATCGACACAAAAAACAGCTGCCCATCCTGAATACAGCAAATCAGTTTCAAATTTTCAGAAAAAAATAGTTATTATTAAAATTAAATAGCTTTTTATTTGATCAATATTTCTGCTGCATTCTATTCTTCTAACATAAATACAGCGTCAAATAGCGTAAGATTAAAAAAAAAAAAAAAAATCAAACCAAAATTACTTGTCTGGATTGCATTCTCTACAAAAGGAATCTCATAACATCCGACCATGCAGTCAATGAAGATGTGTATATTTCAAAATGTCACATTAGTGAAATTCATTAAAAAATATAATAATGTCATCATTTTCTGACCTGATATTGTTTCATCACATTTTCCCCATAAAATACAAAGCTGTTTAAAACTCAAAAATATTGAACTTGTACCAAAAGTACATAACCCTGGTTGTTTGTCACAATAAAATCCAATTTTTTAATTTTGTTTTGAACTTAAAAGATTGGTGTACAATAGAAACTAGCATTCTAAAAATCTAAATAAAACTAAAAGCAAAGCAAGAAAATCAACAAGAAAATGAACAAGCACTAAAGAGCTAGCCTCTCTGGTGCCTAGCGATATGACACGCTTTTTTGTTTCTTGTTTTTTAGGGTTTTTTAATTACATTTAGTACTTGATATATACAGATTTATTTTTTATTCTGATTCACTCCCAACAATGCTAAAAACAACCACTATTAAGTTAAAAGAAAAAAAAGAGTTTAATGAAGAAGTTGACAGAAGACTTAAAAAGTTGAAGATTGCATGAATCAAGAAAACATGAAAGAGAGATCCAAAACATTGTAGTGCGGGGAAAAAAGCTAGATATATAAAAGTTTTTGGAGTATGCAGGGACAGATACAGCATAAGAATGAGACTTTGATGAACGATGAGTCGAGGGAGAATAAGTTTTAGTTGATGGAACTAGAGATGAAAGCTCCTTTAAGCAGCAGCCATGATAATTTTTGTAGAAAAGAGAAAGAGATGCAATTTTGAGACAATGGGAAACAGGCTCAAGCTTTCGCAGACAGACCGGATCCAACTACGTTTACAATGCATTTTTGGACCTTGTCTAGAAGAGAATGAGCATCATTAGAATAACCAGCCTAAATATGACAATAGTATTCCATACAGGGATAAAAAAGAGATTAGTAGAGGTAGAGAATGGAACCAGTAGAGAGAAAATGGCAAGCATGATAAAGAGAAGCAACTTTAGCAGATGCTAATTTAGCAATTGATTGCATACATGGCTTTCGTGAAAGGTCATTACTAAATGGTAAGCCAAGAAGACATAAAGTAGAAGACTCAGTGAGAGGTTGCCATTCATAAATATAGGAATGTCAACAGTACTGAAATAGTTGTTTACAGTAAATAACTGCATTTTGATGGAGTTAAAATTTAAAAACCACCGCAAGCCCCAATCTGCAAACAGAAGTGAGATCAGATTCAAGATTGACTGCCAGTTCTACGCGATCAAAAAGAGAAGACTTTTTGTCAAGACAGGAGTATAAAGTTGAGTCATCAGCAAAAAGAGCTACTTTAGATGAAAGGTTGTGGGGGAGATCATTAATGTAGATAAGAAGTGGATCCAACTACATTTACAATGCATTTTTGAACCTTGCCTAGAAGAGAAAGAGAAAGAGAAAAGAGGATTTATATAAAAAATTTTATATAAATCCAAAAAATTTCTTTTAAAGATATCAAAAAACTTGTAGGAAATTCATGATTTATATTTCTGATATAAAAACTGTAGTTTTTCTGAAACAGAATCTAAAAAAAGTTTAACACAAAAGATAACCACAGCACAGTTGTGATTTTCTGTCTAAAGGAGTTTAAAGGCACTATAATATCTGTATATATATATATATATATATATATATATATATATATATATATATATATATATATATATATATATATATATATATATATATATATATATATATATATATATACATATATATATATATATATATATGTATATACATTAGGGCTGTCCAAAAAAAATTTTTTTTTCAGATTTGATTGCATAGTTGTTTATTTTGTGCCATTTGACATATTAATTAACTGTGCAAAAAATCTTTCCGATCAGATAATGTTTAGGGGGTGCTCAATGACCATAAAGTTTTACGAAAAATGTGAAAAACATGGAAAAAGTAACAAAGTTCCACAAATTTCTAAAACCCGGTTAATTAGATTTTTCAGATTTGATTAGTTTTAATTATCTCTAAATATTAAATTCTGAATACAAATTACAATCCACATCCACTTTATACTGGTTTATTAGCAGAGAAATTAATGAAATAAAATACTGCAATACGACTAAAGTTCTGCGGTTTTTGTTATATCAGAATTTTTCCAAAATAAAACACTAAGATTTTTGACTCTTTGTCATTGATTAAAATACGAATTATAAACAAAAAAAATTATTGTAAAGGAGTAACAGTTTCTCAAACCGTTATCAACTACTAAGTAGGTCAACTCAAAAACATATGAGCAATTAACATTTAATTATCGTAATGTTATAGTTCGTGCAATGTTAATGCTAGCGAGGACTATAACTCTTCAGAGTACACTTTCTGGCATCTGGCACTCGCTTTCTGTGATCCTCAACCACCTGAATTAACCTCTGCATTTCAGATTCATTCCTTGTAATCGATTCATTAAACATCGACATTAAAGCCACAGATCGTTCGGCAGCATCATTTACTACTTTCAATGAATATACTAAATTTTTTCTTTCTTGGTATTCTGGGAAATCATTCCAGGTAGCTGGATCGTTGTTGAACAGAAAATCAATATCAACCTTCATTGACCGCAACGCACTTGCTGAAACTGATGTCACCAGCATGTCCAGAGATTTCTTCTCTAGACTTTCAATGTTCTTTAATTTGATCAACCTTTCAGACCAGTTCTCACCGTGAAATTTCATGTTGGAAATCATTTTTCGCTTCTCTATTATTTCAATGTTTGATTGATGATAGGTTCGTTTTCTACGGACTGTAGAACGTGACAATGATCCATCATCGAGGTTCTGTCCACCAGCCCTTGCAATTGCTGCTGCTAGTATAGTAAATTTTGTGTCAGATAGATTAATTCTGTCTAATGTTGATGAAACATCAGGCGAGTCAAGAATTGTATCTAAGATACATTGTCGTTTTGGAGTACTTGCTAAACTTGATTCAGCTGACCCTGAAGAACTTGCTTTACTGACTTGTTGTCTGTAATAAACAGGGATTTCTATCTCAAAATCTCTATCAACCATTTTGTCATTATCAACAGCATCGTTATCGTTGTCATCACTATAACTTTCGTCATGTAAAGGTTCAATAACAGGAACTATTGCACTCGCACCAGATTGTCTTTGCTCTTCTTTTAGCTTTCGTTCTCTCTCTGCTTGTTTCCTTGCTTCATTTCTTGCTTCTAATTTTGAAAGTTCTTTGTCCTCTCCAAACATCACCATTTTTCTCTGACATCTCTGATCCAATATAAATTCTTTATCTTCTTCAATTCTGATCATGGTTTCAGCATCCTTGTGGGCAATGTCAAAAAGTAGGCCAATGGTGTCTGTAAATGATTTCTCTCTTGATTTCTGAGAATCTGGATTTTTTTTTTTTTATTAATTTAAATTCCTGGACTAAAGTTTTCAACTTTAAGACTACATTCGGATGAAATGCTGTCGGAATACGGGCTTTATTCCAAATAATAATCAGTTCATCAACAGTTGTTTTAAGACTTTCAGGCACTGACTTTTTGGTTGAATTAAGATGATAAAAAAATGTTTTTAAAACATCAGATGTTAAGGGAAGAACTTTATCTGGAAGATTTGGCTCTGGTTGTCCAATTAAAAAGATTTCGGTTTGAAGTCGTGTAGAGATAGCAACACGAGATGATGCTGCCATTTCAATGATAACTGAAAAATTATGAGAAAATCAAAACTCAATACCATATTATACAAACTTATCATTCAGTTGTTGGTTTATGCAGCTGCAGCAATATTTAATAATAATTATTACTAAAGAAATTAAATAAATATTTTCAAATTAGAAATTATTATTATCTGCACTTAATAACAAACAATACACTACCAGACTACCATGCTAGTTTTCTGTAATAGGTTACTAAGGTTAGGTACTATCAAAATATTAATACATTTGTTGTCAAACTGAAATTCCAAATAAAAATAATATTTATACTTATAAACCTTTTTATTCTGTTTGAACAAATTCTAAATTGAGTTAAATAATAGTATTAAAATTATGAATACAAATTTTAACAAAATGATATAAACACAGTTGTTTTAAACACTAGCAGACATTTTTTAGTCTGGTGCCCTGATGACAGTTAATCTGCTGCACTTTAATTAATCTATATAGCACGCAATCAGACAATATTTCAGTGGAAAAAATCTAACTAACCAGGTTCTAGAAATTTTTGGAACTTTGGAACTTTTTCCACGTTTTTGACGTTTTTCGTAAAACTTTATGGTCATTGAGCACCCCCTAAACATTATCTGATTGGAAAGATTTTTTACACAGTCAATTACTATGTCAAATGGCACAAAATAAACAACTATGCATTCAAATCCGAGAAAAATTTTTTTTTCCTGTGTTCACATGAACAGCCCTAATATACATATATATTATAAAAGGGCCTACTTGCGATATATTTTTTTGTTTTGACAAATATAACAAACGAACTTAAGACTAAATTATTACATAATATATAAATGCTCAAATAAATAAATAATCTCTATAAATTGCTAATTTCTTTGAGCATTTAAAGTCTGATATTAAATTGACATGGTATTATATAATATGTTTATATTATTAAAAGTAAAATGCTTACTTTCT
Organism: Hydra vulgaris; assembly: GCF_022113875.1. Lineage (NCBI taxonomy): Eukaryota > Metazoa > Cnidaria > Hydrozoa > Anthoathecata > Hydridae > Hydra > Hydra vulgaris. The sequence goes on along the minus strand of NC_061167.1, from coordinate 7,862,787 downwards.
TATTGGATAAGAATAGTTTCTATATATATTGGAGTATTTAGTTGTTAGGAAATACAACATGACAAATAAACATTCCCATACAGTATGTTTAGACATAAGTAACTAAGCTAATTTAATTTTTTATTTAATTTTAGTTAAACTGGTGTTTATACATGTATTTGTGCAAATAATGATCATATACTAGCGTCTCTTGTGTTATCTACTAAAATTCATTCTTGTATTACTTATCATTCAATTAAGACTCATCCTTTTCTGTGACTAAATGTTGAAGATGTTTAAAAAAATGTTTTTTTTTTAAACATCTTCAACATTTGCAACACCATTGTTGTCATGATAACAAAACTTATAATTTAATTTCATTATCAAGACTTTTTTATTATTATACTTTTTAAATTAATAAAATGATAATTCTATTAAAGTTATACAACCTTTAATTTTGCCCAGATTTTCAGTTATCATGTTACTCATAAAAATATTTTAAATAGATTTTATTGAAATCAAATATGGTGTTGAAGCTTTTTCATACCTGTTGAATATGTCCAAGAACATTACTGCGTACAACAAAGAGTTTTTTTCCTTCCTCAGAATAAAGTCTTGTTATGAAATCGGTTGTATAATTACTATTGCAGTGTTCAGATCTATTAAAAACAATACAAAAAAACCAAAACTTAACAACAACAAAATAAATTTTTTTTATAAATAATTTTTGATTTTAGCCATATTTTATTATTTTACCATACAGATTCTCTTGGGAAATTATATTTAGATTTTTTTAAAAAATGTTTTTGCAAACATGTAAAAAAAAAAAAGTAATTTCAATGAAAATCGTATTTTGAAAACTTTAGAAGGATATGTATGTACATCAACTGAGGGTTTTTTTGAATAACACATACATAAAAACATAAACGCATATAAAAACATCAATGCAGATTTAGTTGTGTATAAAACAACACTGATGACATACTAAAATGCAGATTTAGTTGTGTACGAAACAACACTGATGACATTATACTAAAAAAGCAATCTTCAATAGCTTCAATATATAAACTGTCTGAACTTGTGTTTCGACAAAAACATTTTAAAAAAACTGCTTTTTTAACACTTTTGCAAGTGTAAAAAAAAAGTTAAAATTCAAAAAAATTTATACAAAAATAATCATATTTTCAATAAAAAAAATAAAAAATACAATTAACTATTAAAAAATAAAAACAAAACAAAATCAAAGAGATCAAAATTTAAAAAAACAAACAAACAGAAAAACAATACCTAAGAACTAAACCTCTTCGTAAACCACTGTTAGTGAACTTATTTTTTAAGTGATCAATGTTTCTCTTAAAATAAAATAAATAAAATTTGATGTAAGCAACCCAACATACAAAACATGCAACACAAACTCAATTTTTTTTGTAATGCAGAAAATATATTATTTGAAGAACATGTACCTTAAGTTCTTCAAGTGTTAAACATTCCTCAAAAATGTATGCTGAATCAGCCCCTGCTGCAATAGCTGCCATGGTTGGTAAATATCCACATTTTCCACCCATTGTTTCGACAATAAAGACACTCCGAGCAGTACTACCAGCTGATTGACGAATCTTATCACAACACTAAAGTATAAACAACAAACCCTCTTTAAACGATATAAGTAGTTAGTGTAAACCAATAGCAATAACTTCTATATATAAACAAATTCTATAAATAAATCTTCTATAAATAAATCTTTAATAAGGCAAGCAAATGTTGGATATCTTTTTTCTCAAAAAACTTCTTGCAAGATTTTATAATGATTAATGGGAAACAATTTTTTAAATTTAAAAAGTTAAAGCATTATCTATCTATCTATATTTATATCTATATCTATATTTATATCTATATCTAAATTTATATCTATATCTATATCTATATTTATATCTATATCTATATATGTATATGTATATGTATATGTATATATATATATATATATATATATATATATATATATATATATATATATATATATATATATATATATATATATATAATTTAGTAAAAACTTTTCTTTTAATTTTTTTTTTACTAAATTATTATTGCTCTGTTCTTTAAGAACATTGAGCACTCTATTTGTAGAATACATAAAAAAAATAAAAATAATATTAACTCAAACTTGTCATTATAAACCAAAAAAAGTGTCATTGTGAACAAAAAAACTGCCTGAGTGGAAAATGTTTATCAAAAATCGTGGTATATAAATGTGTTGTTTCTTATAAAAATGTACCTGATAAATAAAACATTGGTTTAGTAGAGGGTGAATGGAAAATTTGCCAATCATAAGCAATCTTTTTAAAACAAAAATTGTTTAAGACACCATAGCACAGTGGGCCAGAATAGAAAATTCAAGAAAAAATGCAGTACCAGGAGTAACATTTAACAAAATATCAGGCAGTTTCAAAACAATTATCCTGAAATTTGAAAAAGTCTAATTCACAACCACTAGAGATACAACAAAGTATAACATATAATCTTTCAACTAGCACTTTATTAATTCATGCAATTTTACTAAATAGTCTTTATTTAAAAAAGCAATCTTGTATGTATTACCATCGTTAGCATTTCCACTATCACCTGCTCTTGATTGATCTACTATCAATCTAAGTTTATTTAAGAAACTTTTCTGAATTGCACTTTTTTGCTTCAATACTAAATTCTAGGTTTCAAATGATCTTGCTCGCCAAGATTTAATTTATATTTTATACACAATATGCAACAAGCATTTAAAGTACCTTACCCAAGGATGCAAGCTTGAAAGACCATACTGAAGAATGTGAGTGTAATGCATTTTTTTAAATAACAATTTCAATGTCATTTATATTAGATGGGTTACATCCCCACACAGATGTGTTACATCCAAACACTAAACATGACATGAGTTACATCCACACACTGAACATGACTGAACTTCATATTTTTCTGTGGGTTTTCATTACTCAGTCTAGTTCAAGCACCACAGGTTACCTGCATCAAATATTACAAAATTAATGATTTTCTCCGTTGGATCAAATTTTTGGCTAATGAGCAACGACTATCTTTTTATATGCCAACATAGATATTTTTTCTTGGTGCATAAATATGCAAAACATCAAAACACCCCTATGCATAAACAGTCTAAAACATCTTGTGACAAACTTTTTTAAAACTGTTTTAATTTAATGTCTTTGTTTGATCTCATCCTTTATATTTTCTACACATATGATACTATTTTGTATCATATATGTAGAAAAGGTTGTTTGCTTCTCTATTTATATATAATTTTTTTTTTTAATTTCTTTTTTATTTTACTTATTTTTGTAGGTATCTATGACGGCATTAAACTTTGTATGGTTTTGTTGTTTTTATAATTTTATTTTATATTTCTATATCTTATTGGCTTGGGCTTATTTATCCAAAAAGTTCCAAATTTAGTGACTTGTGTTTCTAATTAAGTTTTATCTAACAGTATTTATCACATTGGTAATGTAGTTAAGTATTTTGTGGTTTTCTATTAGAATATAATAATTTTTATTATCTTATATTTTTGATTATATTTTATTCTATTATTTTTTGCTATTTTTGTTAAAATTTTCATTTATATTTTATTCTATTAATTTATTATTATATATATATATATATATATATATATATATATATATATATATATATATTCACATCTCTCACTGTCCATATTATTTCTAAAATGTTAGTGCTTTACAAACTTGGATGAAGTTAGGGTTTTGGGCGTTTGTAGTGTAATTCTTTTTTACTGTAGTATGAAGCAGGTGTAATTGCGGGGTAAAGCATAGATGGCGATGCTGTTTTTCTCATGAGATAAACTAGGTATCAGTGCTGAGCCTCTGCAAAATGCGATTCTGAGGAGAATTTGTTTTGAAGTAAGTTATACTTTTGTATTTAATGAAAATTTATGGTTACTTATATATATATATATATATATATATGTTATATATGTTGCTTATGTGTTCTGTTTATTTTAGGTATACTTGTTCCAAAAAGTATTAGGTTATATATATACATCTCTGATAATTGTAATAAATATTTTTTACACATCATTTTAAACAATAGAAAAAAAAAAGGCAATTTACATTCATATTTTATTATTATTGGAAGAAAATAATAAGCTATAGATTTATTCTAAAATTTACTAAAAAAAGCGCCTCAAATAAAATGAATTTCAAATTTGTGAAGAAATAAAGTTGAACATATTTTTTATTGAATTTTTAGTCATTTTTTAGTTATAAAACAAAAAAAAATATCCATTTTAGAAAGGCCATGAGCAGTTGCTTACATATGAGAAAAACACATGAAGCTTTTATGCTGAGTAATTGCTTACATATGAGAAAAACACTATTACTATAGTAAATAAAAACACTAATAAAAAAGTTATAATATAGTAGTTTTTAAAAACCTCAACAATGACATTTAGGGTAGTATCAGCACCAAGTGAAAACCAAGTTCCAGGTACATTATTACTCATTGTAGCTGGAACAAGAACCATTGGTATTCTAAAAGCACTATAACTGCTTCTTGCTTCAGTTAATTGAATCAAACTAACAAAAGCCTAAAAATAAAAAAAGTAGTAAATACCCATATATATCATTTAGTTATTTTTTATGTCATAAAAAATAAAATTAAAATTTATAAAAAAGAATAAATAGTATAGATTAATATAAGACAATGAAAGAATAGAGATAAAGATAAAAAACAATAAAGAAAAAAGCTGTTAAAAAAAAAACCAAGTCAATTTAAATTTTGTCAAAAAGCGAAAATACAAATCTAGAATAAGCCTTACTTTGAAATTCAGTGGCCATTATTTTGTTTATTATGATTATTAAACATTTAAATTAATAAAAGCCTAGAAACCAGTGTTATTAATTTAGAAAGAAAAAAATTTGATTTTAATTAGCTGTTAAAGTTTTAAAGTAAAACATTTAAAGCAAAAAAAACACAATCTCCGCCTGAACTCATTTGATCAAATTTTTTTTCACAAAAGTTATGGTTGGGTTTTTTTTTCAAAACATTTTTAGTTAGCTCAATTTCAGCATGCAATATTATGCCTTGAAAAGAAAAAAGAAAAATAATTTTTAAAAATATTAAACATTATTTTAAATTATTTAGAAGTTTTTGTTTTGTTTTCTATGGTTACAAGCTATGTTTTTATTTTCTATGGTTACGATCTATGTTTTTGATTTCTATGGTTACGAACTATATTTTTGTTTTGTTTTCTATGGTGATTCTTATGGATTCCATAATTGCTATTATAAATCAACTTTTCTGCAATTGTCCAAACAAAAGAAAACAACAAAGTTTTTGTGAAATAAACTTTATTAGATGATGTCTCCGATAACATTGATATTTTAATAAATAAAATTTGTTTGTTTGTACTTTTATTTCTATAAATAAGTTTATAAAAAGAATACAATAAAATATTCAGGAATGTGAAGTCAGAATCTGGAGATTTTCATCTCAATTATTCCATACTCTGAGTATTTGTACTCAGAGTATGGAATCCAAGAAATCCTGAAAAAGTTATGATATTCTGCTTAGCATGAATTTTTTTTCTTCTTTGCAACTATTAATAATATATATTAGTTCAAGAAATAAGAAAATATATAGTTTTAATAATCCTTAATTTAATTCAAAAGAACAAACTAACTGAATTATGCATATTTACTTGAAAAGCCCTGGATCTAGAAAGTTTTCTAAACTAGCAAAATTCAGTTACTTATTTTTCCTGTTCTCAAATGTTATATGGGATCTTTATTAATTAAAAAAAACAAAGAGTAATGTTAAAAACATAACTCTTTGTTTTTTCTTCCCTAACTCAAACCCTCAGTCAATGCAGCAGCAACCCCCTTGTATTTGTGTATGTGTGTGTAAGTGCGTTTTTAAATAAATATTAAATAATGTTTTTTTATTTCAAAAGAATGCCTGCCCAAAACCCTCAGCCCATGTATGTACACTGCAATGCGCCTATCCCTATTTAAGTTAGTCAATGTAAGTACACTCCACTGCGACTATGTCAATTTATGTATGAATTGATGCACTTATTCTATAAAACTTTAAAAAATAAAAATAATTAACTAACGTAGCTGTATATATATATATATATATATATATATATATATATATATATATATATATATATATATATATAAACATAACTGTAAATATATATATATATATATATATATATATATATATATATATATATATATATATATATATATATATATATATATATATATATATATATATATATATATATATATATATATATATATATATATAACCCTTGGAATTAGGGTCAGCATTCGGCAATGCCGACCTAACTGCCAATCTGAAAGTGTTTGAGGTCGGGAAAAAATTGCTCGTTTCTATGTTTTATGGTCAGACCTTTATATCAAATAACTTTTGCTGACTTGATGCCAACCTCAAAAAGATCGAGGTCGGCAAATTATTGCCGACATCATTTTCCCCAATTCCCAGGGTTATATATATATATATATATATATATATATATATATATATATATATATATATATATATATATATATATATATATATATATATATATATATATAAAGCATCAACCATCTTGTATAAGTGTTTTATGCTTGATACATAAGTGTTGGATAAAATAAAAACTTATATTTTTTTACATAAATTTTTATTTTCAGATTCATTTTAACTAAAATGATCAATTCAAGTTAAAATGAATAAATTGTTTAACAAAATCATAAAATTTCTAAAACAACTAAAAGTTTAAAATCAGTAATTTACAATAGTTGCAATAGTATCTTTTTTACTCTTCAAAGTTAATAATTTATTAAAAATGTACGTATTAAAAATAAACAGACTACTAATATATACAGACATCAAATAACTAAAATATACAAAAAATGGTCTAAACTTTGTATGTACACATTATACATGGGCCGAATGTATTAAAATAACTTTAATCGATGCTTTATTGAAATAGGTAGGTGTGGGTATCAATGGAAATATTTTTGCTAAATAGGGGTCATCTCTAATAATATGCCAATGCTTCACTACAATGTTATTGATATCTCGACCAAAATTGCTTATTTATTTTAACTCTTTTAAAATGAAAAAGAAAATTTGAGAAAATGATATTATGTAGTTTCTTTTTATATATCACCTGGCAACACTATTACTGATCCCTCTACATTTAGTCTTATCAGAACTTTTGATAATGACTTCTCATGAAAATATAATTAATAGTAAATTAAAATAGTAAATTGAAATAGTATAGAAAATATTGAATTGAGTTCTGAAGTTTTAAGACTGCAAAAAGAATATGACCAGTAAAAAATAACTATAGCAACAAAAGCTTGAGTGGTTTGGATGTCTGAGAATAAATTAACTTGTTTTTATGGGATGTCAGAAATGGTGTGGTCATTAGATTCAAGATATGAATTAGTAAAAAGTTCTTTACAAATAGTTCTGATCCTTGAGAAGTAATAAGATCAGCACTACGTACGCGAAATGTATGCAAGTTTTTCCCTTTAGAATTGCATTATTTATATTAATTTTCATTATTCTTTGAAAGTAAAGAATAAGTTGCACATATTATCATAAAATATTTTTTACAAAAAGTCTTTAAAATATTCAAATATTACCTCAAATCCTCCAACAATAAATAAACCATCAATGTGATGCTCTTCAAGTCTACGATGGATCTTTTCAAGATCGGTACTAGGTAATGTTCTATGCAAATAAAAATTGAAAAAAAAAACACCAAACTTTGTTACAGTCTATTTATTAATATTAGCTTATTAACAATAAATAAATTTGCATAATTGTTTGCTATATAATAAAATATTCATTACAAAAAATTCAAATTTAAAAACAAAAATCACTAAAATTTACCTTGTAACACCTAACATACATCCACCTATTTCTGTCCACTTATCAACTTCAGACCACGTCATTGTATGAACCTAGAGTTCATAGATAAATTTAACAACAGAATAACAACAGAGTATTATAAGAAATTTAATATAAGAAATTATGTTATAAAAACTTTCTGAAAAAAAATTAACATTTCAAGCTTCATAAGTCTTTAAAACAGTAAATAAAATAATTTTATCTTAATATTTCATGACTTAAACCCTGTGTAGGCTACACATGTAGTAGTATTATGACACATTTGGTGGCCCGTAGATAAAACTTGACATCCTTTTAACAATGTAAACATTCTTTTAACAATTTTTCTGCAACTTCTATAATCCCATAATAAACTCAGTGACCCTTAATCCTTTTACAGACTCTCTGAACTTCGCCTACCCTCTAGACAATATTGAAATAGGTATTTTTGGTATATACTTAGTATATCCCTAAAATAATTTTATAGTTTCTCTGAATCAACGAGTTCCCAAAATTTAAATTTAAGAAATTCAAAAGTACTAATTCCCTGATTTGAGAAATTAGGATTTCCACAACAAACAAATCAGAACTTTAGGCATTCCTTACTTGGTGTTCTTGATGACAAAGTTCAGCAAAACGATAAGCCATTTAAAACATACCATTACTCAAAATTCCTTTGAATTAGCCTAATACATTAAAATTGTACTAGTTGTAAATAGGTAAATTGATAAAAACCTAAGATTACTATTTTGGAAGAAGATTAGAAGCTTTTGCATAATCATTTTAAATTAGAATTTCTGATAAATTATTATTAGTAGGCTAGATTTAATGTAGAAGTATTTATAAAAGGTTACAAACTCTTGTTAGTCAGGACAAATGCAATGTATTGAATAGTTTTTGTGCTCCATTACAGGTAAAATGTCCGACAATCATCATACAAAATCTCATGAACAGTTTGTTTTTCCTAAAGAAGTCTACTTTCTGTGCATAAAAAAATGCGCAGACAAATTACAGATTTCATGAAGGAGAGAACCAAGGCCCTGCTCAAACAAGAGCTTGACTTCACTTATTCCAAGGTTCTATCAGGAATTTGCAATTCTTGCAAACAAGTTTCCAAAAACTAGACAGTGGTCAAATCAGCGGTGAGCTCCTCAGACCTTACAACTTTCAAAGCATCAAGATCACAAGAAAGATGATTGCACATGCTTCAATTGGCAGATCACAGCATATTCAGGCTCCCTTTTTTTGCATCATTTACACCAAGCAGCAGTCCACAGAGGTCTTCTCTCACATGAAAAGCTGTTCTTTATTTTCCTGACAACACTCAAAAAGAGGTTTTCTCACCAGTGCACAAAAGGTTTAAAATTTGAAAAAGAAAAAGATGGTGCAGACTGATTCTAAGGGTGGAAGACAAACGCCCTCACCTCTGGACCTTCTTTTCAAAACTCAGAAAAGAACCTCATGCTCTCAACAAATCAACACTGGTCTTTCCAACAACAAAATAAAAGGGTTTGCATCTACTCTCAACAAGTCATTTGGAACAAGGTTGGTGGGATCAAACTTCAGGGATGAGTTTGCATGTGTTGGAAAGAAGTTGGAGTCCATCTTCACTACATCAACTATTTATGATGCTTCATAAATAATTGATTCAAAAATAATTTATTCAAAAGAAGATTCCTCAACCAATTTCGAGCTTTGCATCAGTCTGTTTGAGTTTGTTGCCATGGTGTTTGAAGAAAGAGGAATTTCCATCACAAAATTTAGGATTGATGGTGGTGGAAACCTCTTGAAGTTCAGCTTGAGCATCATTGACATCAGGAGATCTCTCACACACACTGCAAATCAAAAAACAACAACACTCACTGGTTCCACACCTCTTGACTTTGGTGTCAAGCAGAAACTGATTGTGGCCATAGCCAAAAACCTTCCAGAAAACTATGAGAAATTCAAATCAATCTTTGTTCATACCATTCTTCATTGTGTGTGACATGAAAGCTGCTAACATCCTATGTGGAATCCAGTTTCACTCCAGTTCACATGGCTGCTGCTGGTGTGACACCACCTTAGACAATTTGCAGCCAAAAGGAAAGCTCTGAGCAATAAAATCAATTAGAACTCAATTTTAGCATTTTTACAATTCACATTTAAGAGAAAACAAAATGCAGGCAGAGAATGCTTTTAAAAGTCTTGGAACTTATTCCTCTGATGAAAACCAACTTCAGGTTTGGGGTAGTGAATAATAAAGGTCTTCAGAGAATCTGGGAATGAGTTAGTGAATTGTCTTCAAAGTTGCATTTCAGCATTCAACCCTACCATGGTGGATAGCAGGAAATAACTGCAAGAAGCTACTTAATACAGATCTCTCGAGTGAGCTTGTGACCAAACATAAAGTTATCCCTACCCTAAAATGTTGTTCATTCTTGCTTTAAAACAACCTACCCCCAGATTTTGAGGTTCACATCAATGCATTTCAAGAATGCTACATGACACTGTCGGTCACAGTGACTCCAAAATGTTCTTGTTGTTTTACACAACATCAGAGAGTTCATAAAAATTCACAACATTGGGCTCGGCAGTTTTAGTAAGTAATCATTAATCAGTCCTCCACTGGGCAAGATACAAAAGAAGTTTGGACAACCCTAACTATGGAAAGCAGTTGTTTGACTGCGCCCTTGACTTCAACAGCAAGTATCTTTAGATCTAAGGCTGAAAAAAAAAAAAGATCTTTGGTTCAATATGGAATTATTATTTATTTTCAGTTACAAAATATCTTTTATGTGAAATTTGAATTGCTTTATTTGTAAAGTGTGTTTTGTTTCAAACAATTTGAAACCTATTTTTTTGTAAGAAAATTAGTCAAGAAAATATTTTTCATATATTCTTAGAATAATTTATGATCAGAAGGAAAAAATAAAACTTTTCATGATGCTTTCATTACTATGACTCAAATTTTTGATATCTACAAGCTTAAAAGGGCAAAGAATGAAGTAGTAGGCAATCCAAGTTTTCATTTTCCCTTATTTTTGTATCCTTATGACTTTATTAAGCAAAAATGTTACAGAGACAAGTGAACAGAGACATTGAAAACAGAAAAAATGGTTCCTCTACCTACCACACTTAGAAGCCCGTAAATCAGCCCAAAAAAAACTGGGTCACGAATACAATGCCAAATGAGTTTTAGAGACACTATTAAACAGCTAGAAAAGAGGAAACTGAAAAGAAAGTCGTCTAGAAAAAAATTTGAGAAAGAAGTGGAAACTTTAAAGAATAGAGACCTTGTTGAAGGTTTCATTGCCTATGATAATTAAATAAAATACAAATGAACAAGGAACTTTCAAAGGTTCTGGAAACAAATTTTGGAAATAATAGGAGGGGATAAAACAATCACTGTAACTAGTGCTGCCAAAATCTGGTTATCTATGGAAGAGGGGGGTAGTGCAAAACTTATTTTTATTTAAGAATTGTACCACATTCTCTTACATAAATAACAGAATTTTAAGATCCCTAACTGTAACTGGTTCAAGGAAAAATGGATGTTTGTTGAAAAACCTCAAACAATTGTTAAGTAATAAGTGTTTCTGTTTGGTTTATTTATATGTTACATTGCCATGAACTGCCATTAAAGCACATTATTTCCACCTTGAATGGATCCACCAAATAGAACAGGCAGCCGATCTTGAATCTAATCTCCCTTCTGTAACAGATTGAGGCACGGAGCCACTTGTGAATTTGAATTCCAACAAAACTCAGTTATTTACTGCTAACACCTATTGCAATACTGTTGATATTCCTATATTGATGAATGGCAACCCTCTTACTAAGTCTTCCTGTTTATGCCTTCTTGGATTTTCATTTACTACTGACCTCTTATGGAAACCATATATAAAATCAGGTGTTAAGTTAGCATCTGCTAAAGTTACTTCTCTTTATTGCGCTTCCCATTTTCTTGCTCCTGATTCCATTCTCTACCTCTACAAAATTTCTTATTTGTCCCTATATGGAATACTATTGTCATATTTGGGCTGGTTTTTCTAATGATGCTCTTTCTCTTCTAGACAAGGTCCAAAAATGCATTGTAAACGTAATTGGACCCGGTCTATCTGCAAAAGCTTGAGCCTCTCTCAGTCTTATCCTTTTACTGTTTCTGCATGCTCTAAAAACTTTTATTTGCATAGTTTTTTTCCCCTGCACTTCAACCCTTTGAAATTCTTTCCCATCTTCATGTTTTCCTGACTTATACAATCTTCAACTTTTTAAGCCTTTTGTCAACTGTTTCCTTGCTCTTTAACTCTATTCTTTGTTTTTTGTAACCCCCAAGTGGTTGCTTGTAGCCTTGTTGGGAGTAAATAAGAATTATTTTTTTTAGTTAATTTTTTCCAAAAGTTTGAATTGAACTTGAAAAAAGTGATAGACTTGAGATTTCCACCAAAAAGTTGTTCTTATCATAATTTAAAATATGTAAAAAAAAAAAAAAAAAATACAACTCAAAATATTCCAAGAACTTATTCAAAAAAAACAAAGAACTTGACTTATTTTATATTCCTCATATTATTAACACATTTTATATTAAAACCCTAGATATACTAATATCCTACATACTATCATATCATATTTATGGGTATAACATAAACATGTAAATAGGTTGGTCAATTATATTTCTCAAATAAAAAATAAATAAATGGAAAAATATTAAAAAAAAAAAGGTTACACTATTCTCTAACAATCCATCAAACCCATTTGTTATTCCCAGAACAGTATGTCCATGATAAAGTGCTGTTCTTACAAAAGAGCGCACAGCAGCATTCATTCCACCAGCAGGGGCACCAACATTAATAACACCAAGTGTATAGCCCTGTAAACAATTTAAAAAAAAAATTTAATAAATTTTTATAAATAAACTTTTTTAAAAAGTATTACATTTACAAACATTTTTTATAAAAACTTTTCTAACTCTTAAAATTACTCTGAAATACCTGCTTACTCTCAGTGGGAAAAGATGCATGTTTTAATATCGTGTACATTTCTAAACTTGTTTGAAATGAACTACAAACAAAAAATTAAAACTAAAGTCTAATGCAAAACATTTCGAGACAATAATAAGAAATAAGAAAACCTACAAGCTTATCTTTCCTTAAACGAAAAACAAGAAAACGTACAAGCTTACCTTTCTTTTTTTTTTTTTTTAAAAATAGAAAACCTATAAACTTATCTTTTCTAACAAAAACAAAAAAAACAAAAAAAAAACAAGAAAAAACAAGAAAACCTGCTTATCCTTCCTTACAATAAAAAAAGAAAAACTAATTCTTACCTTCCTCTTAGCTCAACTACTTTCTTAAAATTTTTCTCATTGTAGGCTGCTTTGATTTCATTACACTAAATTAGAAATTTTATACTATGTTGGGTGATGCCTTTGTAATTATACACAAACTAAAATAAGGTATTAAATTATACATTCATATTGAGATGCCAGTATATTATACTACTGTATTATATACAGTATTAACTCAAAAATGTAATTAATTATTAACTATAATTTATCTTGTATTCATTTAGGATTTTAAATGCAACTGATTTTTTAAAATATCTGTATATTTCTTTTATATTTTAAAAAACAAGTTCAAATGAAAAACAAAAAGCTCAAAATCAACAATAAAGAACTTTACAACCAATTTTTTTTTTTTTTTTTTTTGTTAATTCACCTCCTCAAGGCCGAGAAGGTCACTACAGACGAGGAGGCTACTTATTTGTGGTAATAACCCTCTCTTAACTCTATAACTCCAAAACACAAACCATGATGAACAAGGCCGCTGCGCGGAGAAACAAGTTGAGCGCGGTACTACCAGGGACATGGTGGGGATCGAACTCGGAACCTTTTGCTTATGAAGCGAGCGCTCTACCATTACACCACTACGGCAATCACAACAATAAAGAACTTTACAACCAATCACAACAATAAAGAAATTGAAAAGTGAAACTTTTCTGAATAGTTGCAATGTATATTATACCAAATCTTTTTTAAATCAAAATTTTTTTAACTAAAAATTTCTCTAGTCTAGCTAAATCAACATCTATAAGTTTTATAAAATAAAGAAAAATACAATCCTAATCTCAAATAAAATGCTGCCATCAATTTTTTTTTCAAAGCAGCAGAGCTTATAACAGTAAAGCAAAATTCAACTATTTCGAGTGATAGCTCTGAAGTAAAGGTTAGTATGCATTATTATTTAATACTCAGTTATTTGCTGTTTATTATTGTTTTAAGATCTCTAAAAATAAAATAAAACATCAGTATAGAACTATTCTATACTGCTGATTGATGGTTTGATTGCAAAAACAAAATTTAATGCTATGTTAAGAAAAAACTAGGATTGGAAAAATAGGAAGGAGTTCAGATAAAAATGATCAAGACAATTTATACATTATAAAGAATGAGCAATAATAAAATTGTTATTTATCAGATTTATGTGTGACTCAAAAAAATAAAAAAAAGAAAGAAGCTGAGATATTAGAGAGAGATTGGAAATATCGAGTATATTGAAGAAAAGGTGTTATGACCTAAATATTGTTGTTTTTAAGCAAGCGTGGAACACTAAAAACAGTAAAAAATAATGATTATTTTTTCTTTGCTTTAAATTAAATCTCCTATACAGTTTCTTGGATTCAGATGTAAAAGCTTTTATTCCTTTTGATCAGCTTTAATTTAGCAGCAAGGTCAGCGAGTCAAGCAATGAGTCTTGAAATAACATGACTATAATATCTCAACTCTCACTGCAAATGACTTTATTCCAATTAAACTCTTTACTTACTAATTTTTCCAATTAAACTCCTTATTTCTAATTTTTCAGAATAATCCTAGCTTGTTTTTATCTCAACTTTATGTGTAATTATTTTTCCGTTCAGCCCTAAAATACAGCTTTCTCCAAAATATATTATTTTTTGCCTCCAACAACAAACATCCCTATATTTTTTTCCAACAATTTAGATAGAGGCAAGTCATCACTTTTTGATAATGTAGAATAAACCAGTAATCATATGCTGCCAAACTTGAGTTATTAATAATTAAATTCATATTAAATTATAAATTACTTATTATAAATATGTAAACTTTATACTATTAAATTGTTATTTGTAATATTTTATTATTTACCCATTCTACACATTGATGCAGAGGTCTTGCAATAATTTGAGAACCTTCTAAGCACATAACCATAGGTTCAGACGCAACATTTGCCTCAATAATTGACAATGCAGCTTCACAACCTAATCGACTTGCCTATATCAAAAAATTATTTTTATATCAATAATCTGGAAAAATAAATTTCAGTTAGGAATCAAAAAAAAAAATTAAGAATAATTGTAACCTAAACAAATTAAATATTTTCAGACCCATTTACCCTTTTACCCTCCCAGACTCTCACTTACCTTTGCATACAACTATCCTTTTTTTTTTACTTGAGTGTAAAATGAGAACATTTATTATTATACGAAAACTAATTAATATTAATTTAAAAATCATTTTAAATATAAACTATTTT